>PVJD01003809.1:0-153172 GCA_004026545.1 Mormoops blainvillei | reverse complement strand
TGGCCAAGTTGACGGAGTCTCAAATATGGCACCAGCTTGCTGGCTCTGTGGCTCTGTCAGGGGAGAGGCTCAGAAAATGGACAAAGGCTTCTACTCACCCTTATACCAGACATTTCAGTCTCTCCCAGATTGCCACTGGTGCCACTCAAGCTGCCAACCTGGTGCTGGAGCTAGAGAGAGTGAGTCTGAGTAGACGAGTCCTGTAGATGGGAGTGTGTGGGTTCTTTAAGGGGAACTGCTTGGGGCTCCAGAAGTTTCTTCCACTAACCCAGTCCCTACTGGTTTTTGCAGCCAGAAGTTGTGGAGACTTACTTTCTTGGCTTTACTGGTACCCTCAGTACCAGGAAGGCCTGGAAAGTGTGTGGAGGGCCTGGTGTGGGGCTGGGACTCCTCACTCGTGAGATAATCCCTCTTTAATTTTTATCTACCACATGTTGGTGAGGGACCAGCCCATGCTGCATGTGTGGACCTCCTACCAGTCTGGATAGATGTGATTTCTTTAATTCCGTAGTTATTAGACTTTCGCTCAACTCGATTTCTGATGGTTCTGAGTGATGGTTGTTCTATATTTTAGTTGTAATTTTGATGTGATTGTACGAAGGCAAACCAGGTCTACCCACGCCACCATCTTGACAAGAAGTCTTAGGAAGTGGATATCTTTGAGGAGCCATTGATTATTCTGCCTATCATGGCTAACCTGTGTCAGAAATGGCTAGAAAGTGTGTCCTACCTTTGTCTTCCGGTTCATCAGAATCCTAAATGGTAATTCCTCCAGCATGTCCCTAAACAGTTGGAACTGTTTTGGTGATTGCTCCAGGTGTAACTTCCTTAACACTCCCCTCTGAGAAAATAAAAAACTTACCAATTTTACTTATTTCTGATTTCTTGTTCGCTTATTTACTGTATTGCCTTTCTTTGTTTGACCGTTATTATCATTGTCTGACTCAGCCTATAAATTGGAACCTGATGCAGACAAGTAAAATAAATGTTGCTGATAAGAAAACACTTGCTAATGTCTAACTTATACTGCCTTTGCTGAAACACTGTAATATTTTTCCCTGTCTTTACTTTGGAGGTAACAGAAAGCAACTAGTCAATATCCACCTTTAAAAAAAAAAGATTAGATTTAGAGTTCACCTTTCTAACACCAAAAGAGGGGGGAAAAAACAGGTATGTCAAGCAACCAGCCAATCCAGGAAAAAGGTCAGTCAAGTTGGTTATAAAGTGATGAAGTGATACAGTCAAACCCTAAGATAAATAACCACCCACAAATATGATCTATGCAGTACCTCCAGCCTTTCCCCTTAACCAACATACCCTTATTCGGTTCTTGACTGTTTCCTAAAATTCTTATAATTTAGGTTGTCCTGCCTTAGTTCTGAATCCTTCCTGAATCTCCTATGTAAGTTCAACTTAGACTTGGAGCTTCTTCCTTCTCTAATTGGCAAAATCTTGTTCATCTTTCAAGACTTTCCCACATGATCCCTTTTTCCCGCAAGAACTATTAGCCCTTCTCCTCTTTGTGCTCCCCAGGATGTTGCTAGGGAGCTATACTTCTAATACCCTTAACTTGTGGGACTGAAGTTCTCTCCATTACCATCACTTTTGGACTCATCTTGTTACTGGACTGTGAACCTCAAGGAGGCAGCTACCGTGTGTCATATTTTATTGTTTACAAATGAGTTTTCCAGGATTTCTTCCTTCCTCTCTGGCTGCTCCTTCTATTTTCAGGTTAATTCTCTTTTATTTAGAAGAATTCCAGTTCACTGTTGGAATCCCTCAATACTTGGTCTCTGGTCCCCTTCTTTCCTCAGTATATACTCCTCTCCCTAGTTGATTTCATCAATTCCTTCAGTTCCAATGACTATCTTATGTAAATTACTCCCTACAATTCCCAGAAGTCTCCTCTGAGATTAAGCATAGCCCATGCATCAATCATCTCTTAAATGTCCTAAAGGCACCTCAAACACATATTCAAAACAAAACTCAAGAACTTTCTTTCTGGTAATGAAAACTTTTGGTTACCCTCCCAGCACCCACCTCTCTCTTCTTAAAACAGCAGCATACTACTTTCCTTTAAGGCCTTCACCCCTCACATTCTCAGCCAATCTGGTCACTGTGAGGCCAACACCATGTTCGTTTACAACTCTAGGAGTAGGAAGTAACTAACCTAAAGCAATCCGAATCTCCCATCCCCCTGGGAAATTTGTCTCTTGGATTGCGGGCATATAATCCAATCAGAACAAATAAGTAACAGTGATGCCTTAGTTGAGGCTCCTGGAGAGAAAAGCCCTGTTCCTGTACTTGGTGATATATGTTGTGGTCATCTTGCTTCCCTAAGTGGCCAAAGGTACCCAAGAGAATCAGAGCCAAGAAACTGATCCGTGTCACATTATTTAGCCCCTAAATAAATCATGCCTAAAGCCAGAGTACCTTTTTTTTTTCATTTATATTGGTCAACTAATTCTCCTCTTGTGTGAGCCTGTTTATATTTGGTTTTATGTCACATGGATCATTAACTGATATTCCCTCCCTTACACCTGATCTTCCAGAGTCCCCCAAACCAGTGAACAGCATCGTCATCCAGTCAGCTAAGAAAGTCAGACATACAGCAGTCATTTCAAATATCTCCTCCTCCTTCACCAGCCATACCCAATCTGTCACCAAGTCCTATCAATTATAGGCCCTAAATATTCCCCAAATCTGTCTATTTTTTCTATCTTTATTGTTCCCTTGTATTCCAACTATGTTTGCCTAGACCACTATAACAACTAATTGCTCTACTGTCACCTACCCCTTGTCTTCCTCTAATCTGTTCTCCACACTGCAACCAAAACGATCTCTCTCAGGAGCTACAATGCTAATTTCACCATCCTATTTAAAACAGGCTTTTACCCATTGCTTTTAACACGAGACAAAATTCCAAACTTTTTAACATGGTACCTCTACCTAGCTTCCCCCCAAAATGGCAGTGCACAAAAGCTGGCCTGTACATAGTTTCATTTGGGAAGTAACCCCCGAGAGCAGCAGTCATGGATTAGGGAAAGTGTGTGAAACAGGGAAGGAGGAAATGAAAGAGCAAGTTGACCACCACTGTGAGCAATTGTGATCAATCCCATGGGAAACTTCTGAGGGATTGTGGGGAATACATTTCAAAATTCTCCCCCAGAGATAAAGAGGAGAAGCATTCACCCATTGACTTACATCTGCCAATGGCTGAGAATTGCCCTGTGGATGGTAACTCCCTGGCACTTCTGTGTTGCTCACACGTGACTGCCAGTGGTCTCCTACAAGGGCCCCAGGGCTAGTGACCTGAGAAGCCCAGGCACAATTCAGATGAGGTCAGCACAGAATCAGTGGGAGCTGGTATAGCACAGTCCACTATAGCCTTGGTTGGCATCAGGCTGAGACTCTGAAGTGGTGCTGTACAGGTGTCTGACACTAAGCACGGTCTGGCCTTGATCCTCTTCTATCCTCTCCAGGTTCTGCTCCAGCTTCCTCTCATCTTCTGACTTCAAACCACACTAGTCCTATAGCTCCTGGATTGTATATGTCCCCACCCACCACAGGGACTTTGAACGTGTTGTTTCCCCTTCCTGGAATGCTCTTTCCTTCCCTCTTTGTCTATTTCCCTCTACTTTTTCATCAAAACTCAACTCAAGCATCACTTTCTCTGGGAAGCCTTTCCTGACTGCGTCAAAGCCACCATAATGGGCGCTCGCAACGCTGTGTGCTTCCCCTTTGAGGCTTATATGAAATTTGCAATTGTCTATTTGAGTGATCATTTCAGCTCATTTCGGAACTACAAGTGACATGAGGAGAACTACAGAAACCCCAGCATTAGCGTGGTACCTGGCATGTGCTGGGCACTCAATAAATCATAATTGAAAGGATAAACAGATTTATCTTTTTATTCCTATTAGTATCTGGAACAAATAGGTGCTCAAATATTTACAACATAATCAATTAATTGATGAAGCTAAGAAGCAGAAATGTTACTTTCTAGTGGAATTTAACTTACACAGGATTGCATTTTATTTTTTAAAAATGCTATAATGAGACTCTTCTCTAAGAAGCCCTAGGACAAACATTTTTTTTTTAATGTGTAATACCTGTAAATAACAACTGGATTCCTCTAGAAAGAATAGTTGAGAAACAGAGAAAAGAGAAATCGTCAATGTAGATAAGAGTTTCATGGTGCACCGAGACAGGAATGCTATCTAAAACAAACGGGTATAGGTTATTGACCACAGGAAGAATAAAATTCATTGGTATGTGAAAACAAACTCCCTGGAATCACTCTGAGCTCTCCCTTTTAGCCAGCACCATCAATTACAATTATTAAATGCCTGTTCGGCTGCTGTACTGTAGAAGAGAGAAGGAGATTTGGTAGCTAGGCAACAGCCTGGAAACTCAAAGGGTAGGAGTTGTGATTCTGGCTCCTCCATAAAAGTGATAAGTGGCCTTGGGTAAACTCCCCTGCCTTATTTTCTTCATCTGAAAAATAGCATCACCAGTCTGCTTTTCTGCACTGAAGGAAGAAAAACAGAGCAAACAGCGCACTGTAATTGTAGAAAAGTGAGTTTTGGGGGCCTGGGAAATGAAGAACTCATCAGAAAACCAACCTTTCAACTGAAATCACCACTTAATACTAATGGTTTGAGCCTGAGTAACTGTACCTCAGTTTATCCATCTGGAATGATTCACAGATAACGCTCAGGCCCTGACTTAAAATACAAATTAAAATGTGTTACTTTACTTCTGTACGGTCTAGAGAAAAACTTGGGTGGAGGAAACTGTGCCACAAAGTACTCTCGGAATTTCCCAAGTACCCATAGACTGTAAGTGCCTCAAAGGCAAAGGTCAGATCTGTCTGATGCACCACATAAGCCCCAGCACCTGGCCCAGGGTCTGAGCACAGTTGGTACTTACTTGTGTTTACTGAATGAGTACATTAATTATTTAAATAATATCATCTCTTTAAATTGGACAAGATGATATATAACCTTAAGTGAAGCATAGCTAGTCTTGAAAAAAAATAAAGTTCATTGAACAACTTTGGAGGAAGTGGCCCTGATCTGTACTCCAGGGTGAAGATAAGTCCATGCCAGGTCATGAACAGACAGGAAAAGAGATTATACTTTGACTAATTCCCTTTTATTATTTTTATTATTATTTAGGACAGTTCCAAATAATATAGTTACAGCCTAACAGCATTCTTCCCTCCAAATATAACTGTCATTGCTTCACAGTAAGTTTCAGAAATGTTTATATATTATCAAAATTAAGTTTCAAAATGAGCTACAGTATCTTGGAAAAGGGGATAATAATATTTCACAGAAACTAATTGGAAACTTGTTTTGAAATAAAGTAGTTATTATTTCCATCATGGAGAGATGAAAGTACAGAGATTTCCTTTTATCTCACCCAGCCTAGAATCTTGCATTATTTATTCAAACTAAAATTAAAACCTGGTCAAATCCTACTGAGGCATATCAGTTAGAGATTATTCTTCTGGAAATGAACTTTTGTTCACAAATTTCATTATGCAGTTACAAATGACTATTATTAAAATGTAACATAGAAGACTAAATTGTCTTTTTTTCCTGGCCATCCACAAAGTTCACTTACCTACGCAGTATTTTTCTGTCCTTCTAGACTTAGCAGCATGCTTTCCCTCTGCCCAATGCCTCAGCATCCAGAGAATCTCACAACACCCACTCCACTCTCTTGGAGACCCCCTCAATGCCACTTTTTATTGCTCTGTCCCTTATACCCCAAGGAACAGACACCAAGGGGCATTCTCTACCTGGGAATGACCTTGTCAAGACCCATTTTCATTTTTTCAGCAAGGTGACTACCTGTAAAAAGTGCCCAGAGTATGGTACTGACCCACTTGTAGGTTTCTGAATGCCTGATTCTGAAGCTCTTCCTTGGCCATTCACCAGGCCTTGCCATGTCCTACTCACATTTGGCCTCAATGCTCTTCCTTGATTGCCTAACTGTGACTTGTCCTTCAGGTCTCAGTTTAGATGGAACTTCCTCTGGAGCAGCTACAGGGTCTGATACAGCCTCCGTGTTACCATGGTACCGTGTACCATGCAGCACTTGCAACTTTTTCTTTTTAATTGGCTCTACCTCCCACTAGACTGTAAGCCTCATGAGAGCAAGAATTAGATCGTGTTGGCTCATCATTCTGGGAACTGTTCACCAGTTCCCATAACAGTGGCATGCATATAGCAATTGATCAATAAATATTTCATTTTGGATTTTGATCTGACTCTGGTATCTGACCCCTGGGAAAACCAATCTCCCATCCAAATCCCAAAGAACATTCACTATCTCCACACTTTCTTGGCATTAACTTTGTGGTTCACCAGAGTTCTCCTTGGTTCTTTACTTTCAGAACACTAATTTTCCCTCTGTTCCTTTTCTTTCACTCCTGGAAGGTCCTACGTAGCATATCCAGGGTCTTCTCCTCTGGTCAACCTGCTTGTATCATACTCATTAACCAGTTTTCAAACCTGGTCCTGCTTCTCAGGTACTTTGTATCCCTATCCCATCTCTTGTACATTAGACTGCCTTTTATTTTCTTTCCACCCTCCAGTCTACTCTTTACTCTCTCTAGCTTGGCAAAGATTAAGCCTGGTATGCACTTTTTAAGGGGGGAGAGGGGGAACCAAAAATGTATCTAGGCACTACATGGATTATTGCACAAGACAATAATTTTAAGAAATTTATAATCTTAGTTTCTGTGTATCCACATGATCTTTGCTCTTGAGCCTGCGGAAACTTTTCATTTTTCCCTGAACAGGATACTCTTCTACCTCCTATTCTTTAAAAAAGAAAAAAAGCCTCCCATCCCATCCCTGAAAGTCATTTTCTTTTTTTTTTTTCAAGATTTTATTTATTTTATTTTTAGACAGAGGAGAAGAGATAGAGAAAGAGAGGGAGAGAAACAACAATGTGTGGTTGCTTCTCACATGCCCCCTACTGGGGGCCTGACCCACAACCCAGGCATGCGCCCTGACTGGGGAATCGAACCAATGACCCAATGGTTTACAGGCTGACGCTTGATCCACTGAGTCACACCAGCCAATGTGAGTTTCCAATCACCTAATCTAGCTTTTCCCTATGTCTGGGTGTTAACAATAGCTCCTTTTTCATCATGGGTTTCTAGATTTGTTTATTTAACTCTGATGAAAGGTAGAAATAACAGCAGGTTTTCTCAGGAGAAGGTCAATCAGGTCATTTTTGCACAAGTTGCCTAAAGACTGTCTTGATTATAAGTAAAGAAAAAAGCTAATAAATATTGCTTACCCTCACTCTTATTATGTGCATCATTTGAAGTATAAGAGGATCAATAGATAATATCCATCTCTCTCCTTAAGAATCAAGACACAGAAGGTAAAAAAATAGAGATCAAAACATCAGCTGTATTATTACTAATGAAACTGATTTGAGAATCTGACTTGAGGCTTGGAAACAAATGGACTTGCTAATACTGCTTCTTCATTAGGCAGATTTACACACCAATCACAGGCATCACTATATTGCAGTGGGACCCTCCCCACCCAGGCAGGGGCAGCTTATGTAAGTTTCCAATATGTCAGTATCCTACAGAAAAGAGAGCTCCAAGAAAGAAAGGCCTGAGTTAAGTAAATTTAGTTCTGTCTCCAGAGAAAGCTGTAAATGTGATCGTTATGCCAAAGGAAACCCATTATAAAAACATAAAGGCAGGGGGATGGAGAATTCCTCCATAGAGCAACCAATCAAATTCTATCAAAGGTTCCACCAAGAACTCTAATATGGTCTAAAGATATGACAGGCTCAGGCTTCCCTTGATGATTACAAGTTGACCTTTTCATACTGTTGTGAAACAATATTTTAGGATTCCCTTGAGGTGTTACAGATTTGTTTGGCCTCATCTAGAACCAAGATAAGTTTTCCTTTAGCATTCAAACTAAGCCAGAAGACTTGGAAAGGAGTATACTGGTTACCTGGGTTCTCTGATTAAAACCAAAGTTCTTTTTATATTTCAACCCAGACTCAAATGAGAGTCTTTATTAAAATGCATCCATTTACTTTGCTGTAGCCATGACCACACTAAATGTAATTTAATCTTTCTTTGTTGATTCATGATCTTTGAAAGCCTGTCATCATTATTTATATCAATTCTGACTATTGAGGACTGGATACACAGAGATACATACAAGATACAAACAACTAGATTGAATGTGCTCTAACCAAGACAAATTGTGGCTGACCTGGAAGCTCTCTGATGAGGTCAGATTTTTAAAATATATTTGAAAGATGAATAAATTAAAAATGATGGCAGTGGTGACGGTGGTGGTGGTGATAAGTACTTACTACATGCCAGACTCTAATCCAAGCCTTTTATATGTATTAAATCATTTACTCTCAAATTCCAGGAAGTATTATTATCACCATTTTACACATGAGGCAACTCAGGTTCAGAGAAGTTAACTAACCTGTCCATGGTGTCAATGCTATCAAAACAAAAATGGAACAGCCAAGATCCACCCTTGCACTGTGTGGTTCCAGGGCCGTGACTCAACAGCATGTGAAAACAGGAAAGAATGTGCACGGAGTATTGAACTGAAAGGACATGATAGGAGGGTTAATACCTCAATGCACTGTAGTAAAATAAGCTTAAGCCTTTCATCCACAAACTCAGAAACATACAGACACATACACACCCATGCACCTTATCAGCTACAACCCAAGTGAAAAAGATGAACCTAAAAAGCACGTTCAGTGCTTGGAGCAGATGATATAACATTAACAAATAACAGAAAGAAAATAATATATCTCAAGTTCTGTTGTATTTCTATCTTCTTTATCAAAGAGAGTGATCTTTAAATTCAGAAGGGTTGAATAAATGTTGTTTGGAAGAAATTGAAGTATGAGATAAGTAAGGTGATAGCAGGAGGCGATCTCACTGTTTTAAATGAGTTCAAGTCTCCAGGCCTAAACAAATTATATCCTACAGTATGGACAGACTTTGCAGATATAATCTAAGAGTTACTGTCAGTAATCTTTAAGGGATCATAGAGAAGAGAAAAGGTACTGGGACAATGAAGCTAGAAAAATAGAATTCCAATTTTTCAACATGGGAAAAAATGTATTCCATGATCTACAAATTAACAAGCTTGATTTCGAAACACGGTAACATTCTAAAATGATTAGATGGACGATTTGTGCACCCTTAGAAAAAGAAGTGGTGATCACCAGGAACCAGGACAGGCTCACTCTTTTTTTATAGGGTTAAAGACTGGTGAAAGTGGGGACACCACGTACACAGTGAAGGCTCTGAGGGCAGCCTGGAGGTTCCTATTACCCCATGGGTCATCAAGGGTGATTCACACACTATGCCTAGCTGATGGGGTCCCCTTCACTTTACACTCCATGAAGCTGCACATTTGCTCAGGGGAATCTCCAGCTAGAGAAAAACCTTATTTGGATGAGGGAATACAAATCCTGTGTCTCCCCAAAGCTCCTAAGCAAACTCACATCCATCTGTGTTTGATATTAATTTGGGCAAGTGTTATTTACAAAGTCTCTTATTCATGGGAATCGGGGATAAGACAGATAGTGTTTTTAAGGGAATAAATGCCTGGCTGACCATTGATACCAAAAATGCTTCAATTTATAAATTAATACCCTTTTGACTATAACCTTTGCCTTCAGAGAGTTGCATAAGTCATCAGGACTCTGCCCAGTGTTGCCTTCTTAGAGAGATCTTCTCTAACCATCTGATATAGGATAGCATTTGCCCCCATCGTACTCTGAGTACCTTGTTTTATTTTTCTATATAGTTCTTATCACTATCCAATATCACACAGTATTTGATATTATATATTCTAGCTCTTAACAATATCTGACATTGTATTATATACACTATGAGATCTATATGTGTACATGTCTGTGTGTCTGTCTATCTCTCTGTATGTATGTCTCCTCTTGAAGAGCCAAGAAATTCTACGTGACTGTTATCTCTGTGTTATGCAGTAGTGCTGTACATTTGAACGTCCACTGTACAAGGGTAGAGACTTTCTTATCTCTTTCACCACTATGACCCTAATCACTAGAATAGTACTCAAACATAGCTGTGCTCGATAAATAATTATTGCTTAAAAATATTTATCTAACAAATGTATGTCAACCTGGAGAATGATCCCTGGAGGCCACATGGCTCTGTCCTTGGCCCTATCTAAAATACTAACTCTGACTGAGATAAGGAGAAAGAAAATAAGAGAATTTATTCTGAGTCCATGTCAATAAAACATTTTTTGTTATTGTTATTATTATTATTACCACCACCATCCCCTACTATACAACAGGTATTTACATTATTGTGAATGCTCACAACAAACCTAAAAGGTAGAAATTATTATTATCTTCATTTTTATTTTAAGCAAACTGGAACTGGGGAGTTTAAATAGTATGCCAACATCAGATGGCAGGTACACAAAGCTGGAATTAAAAACCAAGATCTCTCTCACTACAAGCTGCATTTTTTTAACAACGCTGCAATAACGCTTATGAAACATGGAAAACCTACTTTAAATTGCAGCCGGTCAGAAAAACCAATACATTAGATGAAAAATCAAGATTTTACAAGAGTTTGACAGATTTGAATGGCAGGTCAGAATTCAAAACCATATATATAAAGTATAAAATTAAAGTATCATATGCCAATTTTAAGAATCAAATGCACAGGTACATGGCAGGGGTAGGGGGGGAGAAAAACAGTTGTATACTTAAATAGGCCAAGTAGCATCAGCTGACCACAAGCTCCATCTGAACTAACAGTGAGATGTGGCTGTCAAACTAAAACGAAGTTGAACTGTATAATCAGAGACTTTGAAAAGGAAGGGGGAATTCAGTTCTATTCTGTAGAAGCTATACCAGGCAAAACACAACCAAAGTAGAGTATCAAGAGCCCTACAAGGTGAAAACCTTGTTATAAACAAAATGATTAAAGGACGTGGTGAAGGTTGGCCTGAGGAAGAGACTCGGGGATAAAATAATCACCTGCATATCTGAAGGAGCATCATAACAAAATAAGAGGACTTTCTTTGTTGTTCCTGATGGGTGAGGCTATAGGAAATAAGTCTAGCTAAAGACACAAAACTTAAAAATAATTAAGATGCCTTCTGAGCTATAAGCTCCCTACCTATCGGGGGGGATATTCAAGCAGAGCCTGCATGACAACCTGGCACCAACACTTTAGTATCTACCTAAGGAGGTGGGAAATTATGTTGATTTTGTGTTGCTGGTTTTTGCTTTTTCAATTCAGCCTCCTTCTACATAGAGTGACCTTATTTTCTGAACCCTAAACCAAACCTGTGGTCCTATCAATGACTTTTGTGTTGCTCCTGGGTCTGGAAGACAGTCTAGTTAGTAGATAGAGTGCTATTAAAATACTGAGCTTCTGAAAGATGTCAATGATTAAAATAATGGGGAAAATATATGAAATTGGGACTTTCCTAGGAAAAGGAAAATGTAAAATCACTCTAGGGCAGGCATTTTTCTCTCTTTGAGTAAACATATTTTAACAAAATAAGTGGAAACTCGGTTAAATTTCACTCTCTTTTTTTTCTCTAGCACAGCAAGTTTTCTTGAACTATGGCCTCTTCCTCCAAAGCTGAGTACCAAAATATAACTACCTATTTCAGTTCGTTCAAAAATCAAGAAGCCCTTGGGACGCTTCTTGAAGCACAGTAAAATTTCAGGCCCTCCTGCAAAAGCAATGCCAACCTTTCCCCCAGGATATCACTTCTACCTGTCAGGCCACTCCAGTCTACGCAACTTCCCAAGGTTCCAAACTATCCTGGTTCTTCCAGCCTAGACCAGAGTGCCTCCCTAACAAGTCCCCACTTACAGATATTGCACCAAGAGATGGGTGGGTCAAAAGACTCCCACCGCCGCCCTTGGTCAAATCTGGACTCTCTCCTTTCCCATAGGAACCCATCAGACTGATTAAGATACTCTAATTCCAGATATCATGCACTGGGCTGGTATCAGCTGTTCCTTATTAGACACAAGGTTCTTTTCAATAGACTATTTTGTTTCACACTGACAGTCATTTTTCACCCTGCATGGCAGAATTTCAAAGCCAAGAATCCTGTATTACACAGTAAACAAACAAAATTAGACTCAAAATTGCCTTTTTTGATTTTGATATATTAATCAACTCTTCAGGAACGCTTCTAAACATTTTCAATTACATCAGAAGCAGGCTGGCAACATACTGTAAGTCCAAAAAAAAAAAATCAAACTCAGTTAAAGGTTTGTTTTCTATTCCTCTGATACTCTATATTACATATTTGCAACTGTTTCTGTTTTAGGTTAGATTGATTAATAGCATCAGTTCTAAAATCCCAGCATGTCCATAGGAAAAAAAGTATTTCCATCTGTGATCTTCATTAACCAAGGCAGATCTATCTATTTGGGTGTGTTGGCGTCTTCTTTCAGCGGCAACCCTGGCTCCCTGCATTATTTCTGAGACGATGGACCTCATGGCTGTCATTAAATGGTAATTGTAAGTCAGGTGTATGCACTCTAGAGACAGAAGGTAAATAAAGGATCAAACGAGCCAAGGTGAAAGAGAAGTCTTAACATTCCGAAGACCCAACCTCCCTCCTGTATTTAAATCTAACTTGGCTGGGCAGGAAAACTAGCATTTGAACTAACAATGAAAATATGCTAAAAAAAAAAAACAAAACTGAAAGTAAGTTATAGTCAACAGGAATGTATTTTTAAAGTATACTATACAATTATATGCTTAATAGATTAGATGATCACAGTAGTTAAAGTGCTTAAATTATGTCTATTGTTCGTGCAAATGGCTTAAAATATATGGTAGAAACTGCACAAAAACACTTGCAAAACATGTAAGAATACTCTGAAATGTGGAAACAAACATGATCTATTATATAATTAGATGGGGCTGTATGTGTCACTACACTGGAATTTCACCTCCCTCACTAAAATGAAATACAGAACCTAACATCTTTCAGCACTTGAAGTTTCTCCTGGAGGACAGAAGGGCTGACCAACTGACCACACCTCTGCCCTGGGAGTTTTCACATACACACACACCACAATTTTGTTAGCACTCTTTAATACACACGAGACATACTAAAATTTTCAAAAAGAGTTTATTATTTTATTTTGTGTAAATGCATAAAAGCAGTCAAGCCTCCCTCCTATAGCTACATAAACCTCTTGGCCCTCACAAATATTATTCACATTTTTATTCTCCAAAGGAGCTAGTGATGCAACACTAATCTGGGGCTGTGGGCCTCTTGGATGCCACTTTTAGGTCCTGTCATAGGATTCTTAAAAATCAGGGATGCCTCTAATCAAAGCATAAACTATACTTTAATTCTTTATATCATAATGGACAGGAAATTTCAAGATGCCACAAGATAGACCCATAAAAGGACCTCACAAGCTTTTTATTTCCTATCAAATGCAATGATAAACAATATCTCAATATTACTCATATTGCTTCTAGCATTATGTCTAAAGGAAAGAGTATTTTATCATCCAAAGCTGATACCGCTCAATTGTGAATTAAAATGGAGAGTGGAAAGGAGTTTCATCCCTACAGAAAGGTGAGTTTCTATAGGGACCAAGATGGAGGAAGCTTTCCCAGCAAGTAGGCAGAGTCCTGAAAAAGGTATTACTAGTCTACGGGCAGAAATTGAAAAACCCTGTAACTTTCTGTCACACATTTGTTTTTGCCTTATATGGAACACTAAAGAACAAGTTTCTTCCTAATGTCTCTCTGCAAACATAACTATTAAAAAGTGCTGGCAGGCAGGTGTTCTAAATTAACAGGCATTAAATAAGCATTTCGTAAGCTATATGCAGATATTTCTTGTTGTCCTTCCCAATGGAGATATATAGCAGCCCATCTATATATACCCCCCACAAAAAAAGGAGTAGGGGTCTTATTCTTTGATGAAAAATAATGATCACAGTTGATTAGCCTATTACCAAGAGAAGAAGAAATCACTACATAGCAAAGCCCAAGGGCTCAGGCCTCACATGGGGACTTTTCTAAGGGTCTCTCTGAAGAAGTCTAATCACCGTTCAGTTCATTCACCATTTGGTTTGCAAAATAACTGACAGAAATACCTGACTGCAGTGTCACCCTTAACTGAGATCCCATCCTCTGATGGTTTGGTCCCTAATGGGTCTGATGACAAATCTCCTGATGAAACCATGACATTCAAAGAAGAGTTATTCACCATAGCAAAGAGGGATACTATTCTGTCAGTAGCTATACACAGCAAGGATGTATAAAGGAATGGTAGCCAAAATGGAGCAACTTATTCAGGAGTGAAATTAATTGAGGAAGATTTTATGAAAGTAGTAAGACATCCCTATAGACTTGATCATTATCCAATAGCATTTATTTTATAAGGCTCCTATAAATTGTAAGCCTGGTGAGTTACATGAATCAATTAACATCTATAGTAATCATCTGGCAGAAAAATTAAATATATCTGAAGTATGTCAAATTAATTTTTTTTCATTTATCACAACACTAATCTCAATTCACATATGTTCAGTCTTCTTAATCTACAGCTGCTATTGCATAATTCTGTGCTCATGACCTTTAAAAAAAGAGGAAAGTTAATTTTAAGATATCTAAATGAAGTATTTTTGTTAGAAAAACAGTATGTCACCTCATAGGAGATGGCTGCACTAATATAACAAATAGTCTATAGCATTCCTTGCACGGGGAGGTAATCTACCCTTCAGGTTGGCCTTTTTAAGTGTACTGCACCCCAGAATGATGGCACCCATAGAGCTTATGAGAGGGAAAAGGAACTGCAATGAAAATGGGGCCCTATTAGATTAATAATTTTATAATTTAATATTTACATGATTGTACTAAAATATTAACTCAAAGTATAAAGAAATGTCACTGGTTAATATAAGTTTAAATACTTGTGGTTATCAAAATAGTGGTCATTGGCAGGTGAAACTACAAGAGAAGAGGCCCACGCTATACCTGATCCTACTGAGCAATTTTCGAACTTGATCTCATTCTGGCAACTACAAACGAAGAATACAAAGAAATCAGAATTATAATTACATGATTTTACATTGTATCAGCATATTGAAAATAGGAGAAGACTAAGTAAAATAGGTTTAAATAATGACTTTTATTATATCACAAAACAAGAGGTCCAGAGGTAGAGGAGGTCCAGGGTAAGTTTACTTGGTAATTCAGACATCAAGCAGGACCCCGGTCCTTTCTATCTGTCCAGTCCACCAGTGTAAGCAAGATGGCTTGTCCCCTGAGGCTGGTCCTCCTCAAGGCCCTAAGATTGCTTCCATAATTTCAGGCACCATATAAAGATGACAACGATCAAGGCAAAAGTGTTTCCTTCTAAATGTAAACTTTACCCAGAAGCACCGTACTCCTCAAAGACTCTCCCTCAGTTCTCATTGGCCAAAACTGCCACATACCCACCTCTAAATTAATCACTGGAAGGGTAATAATCAGGATGTCTGGTTTAGACTATTCAAGATTTGCCTCTCCTCAAGGCTAAGGGGAACCCCAACTTCCTCTAAAGCACATGGCCACCCAATATTTGAGAAAAATTAGGGTCCTAATTGCAAGAAAAAGGGCTAGGGAGGATGACAATGGAGTAGGCAGCCTAAAGAGTCTGCCACATATACCTAATAAGAATACACAGGCTAAATGCATAGAGCTGACATTAACAGTTTAACTGGTGGACAGTATCTTATATCTAAGATTAGCCATTGTTGCTATAGCAATATGTCTACACAGAGAACTGCAAAGACATAAATCTCTCTTTAAAAGGCAGTAAGTGATTATAATTGAAGAACAAATCATTGCTAAATCTCTATCATCTACATGGACCCATAATAGATACTTCCTCTTTTAATGAAAAATCCAGGGTTCCCTTTACTGGAAATTTCACTTCTAATGATTTCCAGTAACAGTATCACATTCCAGATGTGCATTTGTAATAAGTTTGTATTGGTTAGTTGGGTTTAATTTATCTAATGAGCCAATAAAGTGATCAATTGTTTATGCAAATTAGGAATTGTAGCTGTATTAAAAAGTAATTTATTATATAATGTACTACCTGAATATACTCACAGATACATTATTTAGTTTTTCATTTCATTCCAAATTCTGCATTTATTACATGGCCATCTCTCACTTGGAAATATGATTAACATAGTACTTGCTAAATATGTTCTCTTTCCTAGAGTAATCAATTCTAGTAAGAAATAATGTTTTTGAAATATTTTACTATTTTTAAGGAACATCAGGAGAGACAATGTAGTACAACTATAAAACAATCAACCGAGAGGGAGGAGACATGCATTCTAATTCTAATAGCATTTATTCAGTACTCACTATATCCCAGGCACTGTGCTAAGCGTTCAACTCATATTCATTTATTTAATATTCCTAATAACCCTGTAAACTATGTGCTATGATTATCCCATTTTTAGATGTTGAAACTGAAGCACAGAGAGGTGATATAACTTCTGCAAAGTCACAGAGCTGATAAAAGGCAGGGGCAGGATTCAAACACAGACTGAGACTTCAGAGCCAAAGCCTGTAACCACAGTACAATAAGACCTCTCTAGTCCTTAACCTTGCCACTAGTTCCTTAACCTTGTTGGAGCCACAGTTTCCTAATAGAGGTTGAGAAGAGATCTTTAAGGAAATTTCCAGTCTTAACATTTAAAATAACTTTAAAGCCATAACCTTATAGACATCCCCTGCCTAATGGTCTGTATTAAGGTTACACTTATCACACAAACAAAACACCTATGTCTGGACACTTACTGTCTAGTAACAACAAATGCAAGGTGATCAAGAGCAGAGACTTTCAACTGGTGTGCCACAAGAGGCACAGTGGTGTGCTACAAGAATTTTTAAACACGCAATACCTGACTATTTAGTCAGGGGCACTGACCTCTTTTCCCTTAGACTGTCAAATTTTAAAAAATGACAACAGCAACACAATAGCTGCCCAGTATGAATGAATCAAAATTATACCTATTTTTGGTCACATCAAAAATTTTATTTTTTGGCATGCCATAGAATTTTAGTAATTAGTTTATGTGTACTATGAGATGAAAAAGGATGAAAATCACTGATCTAGAGGAAGAAATAACTAAAAAGTCAACCACGGTGTACAAGTCACAGGAAAAATATATCTGCTTAGAGGAATAAGGTTGCAGTTTATCAGGCTTACATTCATAAATTGCCCCAGACACTGGTATGAAACCTACCTTGAGGGCAGGCTACAAAACTGGGTTTCCTACCATATGGCTTCTGAATTAACACAAGATCTTCCAAAGCACGCAACATTTCCTGACATTAGGGAGTGGAAAATTCTCCCCTCTTCAGAGCAAAATGTATCTCCTTTGTCTGCGCCCCCTAAACGAGTTAGAATTGAATTATTTTAAACCATCTTAGCAAACATCATTATGAATACTTATAAGATTCCTCAAAATATCTTCTTTGGGAGATCCAGACACAGAAATGCAGAAGAGAGCTCTACATTTGCAGAAGAATTAATATTAGTTATATTTCTCCAAACACTGTGAATTACCCATTACAGTGGCCTACCATTCAGCTTGCCTGAAGGGAAAAATTTTCAATCTAAATACTTTAAGTCTCGAATCTTGTTGTAACAATCTAAGAAGGATTGGGCAGTATCTTCCTGTGGCCTGTGAAGTAGTTTGCACTTGCTGTACTTTTCCACTGTGTGTAAATAGGGACATCAAGTGGTCTAAGTTCTGGAAGGCTGTCTCATCAGGAGTATTTTTTCCGCCCAATCTGTGGAGCTCCTATGGCCGCTGATGGGATGGCTATAGGAAAGGACTACGAAGGATGGAAAACTTCAAACCACTCGCCTTCTTAATCACTTAACTAATTTCAGCAAATTTTTGTAAGGATCAATTATCTTTGGTTTAGAGACAGTTTTCTTTTCAATACCAGTAATATCTCAACTATTTCCTATAGCAAAGGGATATAATAATGTTTTGAATAAAAAATAATTTATGTGGGAGGAAAGTTGCAGGGCTGGGTGGAAAAGGTGAAGGGGTTAAGGAAAAAGATTCAGACATAGACAACACTATGGTGTTTACCAGAGGGAAAGGGGGTTTGGGGGGTAGGAAGAAGAGGGTACGGAAGGATAAATGGTAATGGAAGAAAACTTGACTTGGGGTAATGAACACACAATACAATATACAGATGTTGTATTATAGAACTGAACACCTGAAACCTATATAATTTTATTAAACAATGTTACCCCAATAAATTCAGTAAAAAATAAAAATAAATTTAAAATAATAATTTATGTATTGTATTATATGTGTTTATAGATATTATGTCTGTATGTAGGCATGTTGTTTTATAGACTAATTTGCTTTCTTATTGCATTCTTTGTATGTTAAATAATAAATTTAATTTGTTATTCCTGAACAAAAAAATGACCAAAAAGAGTTCATATAAACTTGCTACAGTGTGCAAGAGTTATTCCGTAACAACTTTTTATTCCCGGTCAGGGTACATGCTTAGGTTGCAGTTCAGTCCCCAGTTGGGGAGTGTACTAAAGGCAACCAGTCGATGTTTCTCTCTGGCATCGATGTTTCTCTCCCTCTCTTTCTTTCTCCCTTCCCCTCTCTCTAAAATCAATAAGCATGTCCTTAGGTAAGGATTTTTTAAAAAGTTAGTTACAGCTTGTTTACATCTATGATTTGAAATGTATTCCATATAAAAGTGCTGGGCACTTTTACTCCCATACACTTGTGATCTCTTTGTCCTGTATTTACGGAATAGGTAAATTAAGAAGAGCTGAATGAAATTTTACACCAAGAAAGAAAGGTTAGGCAGCTGGAAAACTATACAGAAAGCCACTAAAAACAAGAGCTATTTGCCTATTTTTAAATGTTTCTTAAATCAGAAAAGCATGAAGTTCTTTGGGGATTGTCTCCCCCCTTAGTTCCTTAACCTAGTCAGGTTCCGCAGACTAAGGAGAAAATGAGAGAAATTATTACATGTCTTGCCTGACCCATTGAGTTTATAGTAATGTAGTTAAGGCTAATAACAAAATTAATCAACAGCAGGGTCAAGCAAATATGAATTGAAATGATAAAATGCATTCTGTGACAGTGAGACCTTCAGAACCAAGGGAAGTGAAATCACCATGAGCTGATTAAAGCCTGGGCAGGAGAGTCTCAGCACCTCAGTTGCTAGCGTGGTCAAACAAGTTAACTACTCTAGATTACGTCTCTTCACCTGTGAAATGGGAACACTCGCTTCAAAGGGTTACAGTAGGAAGTAAGTAATCAGGCCCGGCTGGTGTAGCTCAGTGGACTGAGCGTCGGCCTGCGAACTAAACAGTCGCTGGTTAGGAAATAAGTAATCAGCCCTGGCCGGTGTTACTCAGTGGCTTCAGCATCAGACTGGGAACTGAAGGGTCGTGGGTTCGATTTGCCAGTCAGGTTACATACCTGAGCTGCAAGCCAGGTGCCCAGTAGGGCGCACGTGGGAGACAACCACACATTGATGTTTCCCTCCCCCTCTTCCTCTCTTGTCTAAAAATAAAGTAAATAAAAAAAATTTTTAATTAAAAAAAAAGAAAGAAGTAATCAGATTGAGAGCACTTGTCAAACTGCCTGGCACATATGCATGTTAGCTGCTAGTCTAACTGAGGAATGAGATTATCCAACTGAGGAACAATATTTGAACAGGCATTCTGATCTGAGAATATCTTTCCTTTCACATATTGACATAATTTACTTAAGTTCTTTCTTTCATGAATTCCTTTTTGGAAATTTAATTCCAGAGGTAACATACATATATTGTTTTTTAAATAAAAAAATGCTGAATAATAGGTTAAAAGTGAGAGTCTTTTCCCCATCCCCCATACCAAATATGATTATTCTTACTTTATTTTTTTAAGAGTATTTATTTATTTATTTTTAGAAAGAGAGGCAGGGAGGGAGAGAGGGAGACAAACATCAATGTGTAGTTGCCTCTTGTGCACCCCCTACTAGGGACCTGGCCCGCAACCCAGGTATGTGCCCTGGCTGGGAACTGAACCGGTGACACTTTGGTTCCCAGGCTGGCACTCAATCCACTGAGCCATACCAGCCAAGGCTGATTATTCTTACTTTAAAAAATAACAACTGTTCTTGGTTTGGAGTATATGTTTCTAATCTGTTTGCATGTTTAAACAAAAATAGATGCAGTTATTTCTAATTTTTAAATAAAAATTTAACTATGTTATAAAAATTATTCTATTATTTGCTCTTTCACTTAACAATATAACCTCATATCTTTCAGGTTATGTTAATATGCTAGTGACATAAATTTGCTGTTAAGGTTTAAATAAGGAAACAAATAAGTTAAATGATAAAAATAAGGACATAAAGTGTTCTTTCATCATTGTTTAACTTTTAATTGTGATAAAGGCATTGCAATTATGTTTTTTTAACTCTTAACCATTTAAAGATATCTACTGAAATATTTACAGATAAATTATATGATGTCTATGACTGGCTTCAAAATAAATTGGAAGGGGGATAGAGAGAAGAAAACTTGGGTGGGGGAGTACATAAATAAAATAAAACAAAATTGCCCATGAATTGAAAATTAAGATAGTTGGTGAGCATATGAGTGATACTTAAACTATTCTCTATACTTTTGAATATTTTTGAAATTTTCCATAATAAAAAATTTAATATTTTATATTCTTAAAATTTATCTACTAAATGTCAAACATCCATCCATTTAAATTACAGCAATTAATTTCTGATTAGATAATTTAATCAACAACACTAATCATTCCTAACACCTATCCCCCAAGCAGCACAAACAAAAGATTTAGCTTCCATGTAGTTTGAATGTTGTTATAAAAATCCAAATAAAATAACCAGCCCAGAGAAGCAATGCTCACTAATGTTATGGGAAGTATTCATTGACTACTGTAAATTATAAACTATTAAAATTGTTGCTTTTTAGAGTTAATGCAGAAGTGTTTTCCTTTTTCTCTTATGTTAGAATTATTGCAACTAATCAAAAAAGAAAAACAGTTTTTAGCCTATGCACAATCATGAACTCGAGATAATGTTGTATGCTCTGTTCACCCAGATAAAAGGACACACACAATCTGGACTGCACTCACCCAAACTCTGCCCTGCTGAAGCCAAGAGAAGACCTTTGTTAGCCTTCTGGAGCAGAATAATTTTTAGAGTTTTTAGTTCATGTTTTGCTCTATGCACTCCTCAATAGTTCCAAGAAGGCAGCCAAGACCTTAATTTCAAATAAGGCACAAAGTGGAAGCCATTTGGATTCTACAGTTCTTTCTGACTCTTGTTAAAGCCTACACTCACTAAAGAGGTATGTCCACGTGGTCTGAAGACAAATGGAAAAGCCAGAGTACCTTCTAAAGCAGCAAAAGGGAAGAAAAAACAGTTTCTCCATATTGGGAAGAGGTCAGGATTCAGAAAATCTCATGAGACACAGAATCTAGCAAGACAAGGGGCAGAGGGTATGGTGTGATGCACCTAAAGACGTTGCACGCTGAGCCCCCAGTCCTTTCAAAGATTCCTGAGCACCAAGCATGGACTAGAAGCCGCGAAGGAGTAGAATCTAAAAGGACCAAACTGGCTATACGATAGCCATCTCCACATTATCCAGTGAGATCCAATGATCAGTGACCAGAGGGATCCTCACCTATGCTTTGCACCATTTAGGATCCTGGACCTTGGCACAATACTTGAGACAGGAGAGTGCTAATAAATATTTAGATTTCATTCCTATCAGTCCAGAATTATGATGAGATCTTAGATTTGGGTTTAATTTGGTTTTAAGAAAAAAAGATGTGCAACAGTCTTGACAAATCTGGGTGTTTGTTAGCTCACACAGACTACTCCATTTAAAAAGCAACCATGCCAATAAAAGTGTCTATAAAAGCAACCTGAATCCATGCTGTAATAATAAGCATTTTTCAAAGCTGCACAGTTTTGTACATTTGGTAAGGTGTTTTCACATATATTATCTCATTTGATCCTTACAGAATTAATAGGGTTCAGTGGCTTTTCTCTTTCTCTCTCTCTCCCTGCCCCCATCATTCCTGTTAGAAGTATGAGGAAAAATTTATTCAACACTTCATTTAAAAGCATCTATGCAAAGTTGTAATTTGTAAGATCAATTTCGCAGAACCCAATGCCAAGGATGAATTCACTTCTTAAGGGGTTGCGATTTAGGCTGCCACCCAATGGTGGTATTAAGTCATGGACAAATCTAACGGAACAGAGAAAACCAGAACAGAACAAAAACAACAACAAAAACTTCTAGGCATATTTGAGAAAGAAAACAGATTATAACACTTTGCATGCCTTCTTACTGTTAGAAACATTTACCTTTCTTAAAACAACAGTAGGTATAAAGTTTATTGAAAGAGTCTTCTTTTAGCACTGACTTCTAAAGCCAAAGGATTTAAGAGTTTGCTTTTGAGGAATGGGAGTTGAGGAAGTAAAAGCAGGTGAGACTTTCATTTTTTACCTTGCACATTTCTACATTTCTGTACTGGTTACAATCAAATATATTACTTTTATAATACATTATAACTGGAAAAGCTAATTGCTTTTTAATGAAAGGAATCTAATATCTGAGTAGAGTCTTTCCCTCTTTATCACAAAACATCATTACTAGTTCTCTTCTTTTATATCTTACAGGGATTCAAAAAGAAAATCTTCATTTCTTTCTTTTAATTGTTCACTTTTGTCATGAAAAATCCCTGCCCTGGCCTGTCTATGCCCTCCAGGCAAGGAATTTCCAACTGTGGCAAGAACACCAGACTAGGACTCAGAACCAGCATCAGAATCAAGAATTCACTCTCCATCAGCCTACACCACCTGGCAAGTGTTCAAGGCTAAGGCACATGCCATTGACTTTTCAGGCATACTCACAGAAAACAGGTAGAAATCTAGGACAGCAGACTTTTGTTTATTTCTATTTTAAATTTGTCACAGGAAAAAAATTTCTCCAAAAGGAAAATGCATTTTGATGTCTGCAAAACTTACTACAAATAACAGAATAGCTATAAATAATTAACTGTCCATGTAAGAAAAATAATGGGCTTACTCTCTTTGTAATGGTGAAACTCATATTCTTAGATTGGTAGAGGGATATACAACAGCAAGAACCACTAATTTGGCTTGGTTCAAAGTCCCCACAGCCTCCTTTTAACTACTGACTTTGACTTCTATAACCTGACCACTTCTTTTTTATGAGTGAGAACATCTGGCAGGTGAAGAGAAAACCGTTTAGTCTCTCCAGACCTCTGATTTAAAACCCTTCTTTTGTTCCTTATTACTTACAAACACACAATTTCCCCTTAGGGAAAATAAACATCCATCTGAGCTGTGGGCTGACTTCCACAATTACATGTTCCCTTAACACTTCATTTCCACATTCTTTTTCTTTCTGAGAAACTCATCCATTCCTCACAAATGTCTTCCCGGTTTAGACATGGTGGCTCATTTGCATAAATTGGCCTTTAAAAAAATTTTCTTTTTCTCTTCATAATCCCCATAGCAATTGACTTCTTTAGAAACTTCTAGAGAAAGTCTGAAGATACCGCATCTCTTAACAGAACACTTTGAATAGAATTAGTACAGGAAAATAATCTGGCTTTATTACCATGTTCTTGGCCTTTATTATTTTTTGTTTTGTAAAATGAAAAAAAAATTTAAACATCAACTCAGCAAGATAGACTTGGTTAGGTACTCTGGTCCTTATAAGTTATTAAAGGATGTGTATAATTTTAAAAGATGTAATCTCACCCATTTTAAAGAGCAAGGGTTTTTTTTCATTTATTCATTCAATAAGTATTGTTTGAGTATATTAAGAACTGCTTGGAATTGTGATTCAGGTAACCATAAAGCTCAGAACTGCCCTCCTCACCTGCAATAGTGTTAGGTAAACATTAAGAGGTAGTGTATAACTAATATTCAAAGTATAAACAGCCCTTTAGGCATTAAGGTGGGGGTCATCATTTTCAGTTGACTTAAGAAGAAGGTGAAATTTCAATTCAGTTCTGAGAGATAGGCAGGATTTAAAAATTGCAAGAAGCAAAAGCATTATTCCAGGCATCATTCCAGAAATAGAAAGCAGTAAGAATATTTACATGGAAGGTAAATCTGGAATGTTTGGAGGCATAGTGAACAGATCACTTTGGTTAGAGAAGACTAAACTGAGGTATACAAGACAGAGCTAAAAAGCTAGGAGACAAGGCTAGAAGACAGGCGTAGAAAGCCTTGATGGTCAGCTTGGATTTTATCTCACAGGTGATAGAACTAACTAGTTAAAATAGGGAATTAATCTAAAAGAACGTTTGAGATGACGTGAGGGTTACACTATCTCCCTGCCTTTTGTTTTTCCTTCCTCCATTTCCCTACTTCACTTTCAGCCAGTGATCTTAAAGATGATGCAATTCTAATTGTGCAATTTTAAAATGCCATTCTTCTGCTTAACAGAATTCAGTAGTTTCATAGCAACTTTCAAAATACCTAGGCCCTAACTTGCCTCTCCAAACATGTCACTTACACAACAGGCATTATTCAGATTCCTTTCCATCTGACAGAAACACTCCTTCACTCCTGTCCCTTTCCCTTTTTTGTCTAGAATACCCTTAACTCATCTTGCCAACTCTGTTTTAGATGTCACTTCCCCAAGGAAGGCCCTCCAATCTTCTCAAATCCAGATTAGGTTCCTGGTCATAACTCATCTCTATGACAGCGCTTAGAACCTATATCCTTGTCTGTGCCATACCACGGGAAGGGGAAGGCAGTAATTTCCCCAGCACCTGCCATAGGGCTGGGAACATGAGATTATCAAATATATGGGTTAAAGAATGAAAAAGGCAGGAGACAAAAAAGAGGAGTCTATGGCAGTCAGATAGTCATTAAGTAGTAAGATTTAGCCATTAAATTCAGGGATAGCCTTGTGCCCATGGAAAAGAAAGAATGAATGGAGCACAATAAAAAGAAAGTTAAATGTAAAGTTCAGAAATCTGAATTTTGAGTTGATGCAATTTCGTACCCATAAGTACAAGATTCATCTACCTCAGTGGTTTCCTACTCGTGGCTGACCATCAGAATCATCCAGAAATCAGAAATAATTTTTGTTTTTGATGTGTTCTAATTTCCCCTGATCATTGTCATAACCACTGACTGACATTCAGGAATTACTTACCTGGATGTTCCAAAAGGCCACTTTCAGCACTAATGCTCTAATTTAAGAAGCCACAAGATAACCACAAACAAGTAACTGATAAGACTTGATAAGTAACTGAATGTAAGAGCAGAAGGGATGTATTACAGTAGATTTTTAAGCTAATTGACCTAGAGTCCCAATTTACACATAATAAGCAACCAATAAATACTTGCTTATTAAATGAAATAGGGGAACAGGAACAGGGAACACATTTTGTAAGAAAGGGTAGATTTGATGTTGAATATGAGTTTCTCAAATGACACTCTACCAAGTATTTGACCTTCAGGGCTGGGTCAACACAATGCTCTTCTTTCCTGCCTTAAATAGATATTTGTCCATGGCATTGCTCTTTTGGCTGTTATAAGAATTACCTCTTCTTTTGGGTTACAGCACCTAATTTCTCTTTAAAGAATTACCCTGTCCCATTTTGTATACTCTTATAGGGCCTATAAATCAGGTCTTGTTCTCTCTTAACTGAGACTCTACAAGACACTCTCCTATACTTTAAAAACTTGGTTAGAATGTCCTAAGAACAGAGAAATCATTTGGTGCTCATCATTCTTGCAATGACACTAAATTAGTTCCTGCTTCCTGTATCCCTGAATTACCCTAGTTTCTGTCCTTTTAACTTGGCTTTATTCTCAGAGCATCATTAGTTCTATGAACTACTCAGTATCCTTCTAGGAAATCCTCATTTTATTTAATAAATCACTATCAATTTCTGGTACTTGCCAAACAAACAAAATAACAGAAACTAATACAGATAGTAGGGGAAGGAGGAAAAGAGGGAGAGAAATGCAAGCCATACATGTAATTCTAAATTTTTTAGCAGCTGCATTAAAAAACTGATGGGTTTAATTTCAATGCTAGGTTTTATTTAAGCCAATACATCCAAACTATATGTAATCAATATGAAAAATAAGATATTTTACTTTTTTTTACTCCAAGTCTTTGAAATGTGGTATGTACACATATTTGACACAACCCATCTCAATTCAAATGCTAAATTTTCAGTTTAAAGTAAAATGCAGTCCTTCCAAAACAATAAAATGGGTATAAGAAAAAATATTTTCCCCTGCTACTTTTTAAATGTAACTAAAATTATCTAAGTATTCAGTTCCTCAGTCCCATTGGCCACATTTCATTCAAGTGCTCAGTACCTACATATGAGTAGGCCTACTGTAATGGGCTGTACAGCCTTATGTAGAGGGTGGGGCAAAAGCAGGCTTACAGTTGTGAGTATGCCAAAGTTTATCCTTGTTATTAATTATTGTATTATTTTCCATACAAACAACTATAAACCTACTTTTGCCCCTCCCTGCACAACTGGCTACAAGAGTGAAGAGACTCAGTCCTGTCTTCTCGATAGATCTAGTAGTTAGAAGGAATTGGAGGTTTTCACACTTCCAACAAATTTCATTACGAAAGGATTCCGAATTGTACGATGATCTATAGATAATTGTAATAAATAACTGTAATCTACAGCTAATTAAGTGGTATTTTAGTTTGCTGGAGCTTCCATAACAAAGTAGTACAGACTGGGTGGCTTACACAACAAAACTTTACGGTATTTTCTCAATTCTCGAGGCTAGAAGTTCAAGGTCAAGGTATAGGCACGTCTGGTTTCTCCCAAGGCCTCTCTCTTACCTACTCCCTGTGTCCTCACATGGCCATTCCTCTGTGCATGTGCATTCCTGGTGTCTCCCTGTGTGTCCAAATTTCCTTTTCATATAAGGACACCAGTCAGATTGAATTGGGACCTACCCTAAGGGTCTCATTCCAATTAATCACCTCTTTAAAGGCCCTGTTTTCAAATGCAGTCATGTTCTGAGACAAAATTCTAACGTACCTTGGAGAAACACAATTTAACCCATAACATGTGATTACCTCTGTTGTTCCCACTTGGTAAACTCTATGACAACTCATCTTGTTCTCATTTCAGGACCTTTACGGAGTTGCTATTTCCTCTTTTTAGAACAGTCTACCTCCAATTCTTCATACAACAGGCTTTTCTCAGCTTTCAAGCCTTGCAACTATCACCTGACAAAAACGGTCCCAGACCACCTTAATTAAAGTAACCCTAAAAGTCCCTCTATCACATCATTTTCTTTCTTCCAGGGCACACACACAAGACGATCAGATCCAGGAAAAGGTTATGTGTTTTTCTGAACTGCTGTAGCCTAGATATTAGCCCAGTGTTTCTGTGCAGAGTTATGAATGAACGAGTGTCTATAACCACTTACCACATTATAATGACTTTATTTAATCCATTGAGAAAACCTGCCCAAGAGGGGACACACTTTTATGAAGCTTTCTGAATCTCAGCTCTCACACTTGCTAGCTGTGAGAACTCTGGCCAAGTCCCTTAACCTCTATGGGCCTCAGGTCCCCTAACTATATGACAACAATATCTTCTTCAGGGTTCTTATGAAGATTAAAAATAATACACATATGGTACCCAGCACAAGAATTTGACATATAATGCAGGCTATCAATTGAAATGCTATTAGGTTGGATGTTTTCCAAAGTGTGGCAGCTGTGGATGGTGTGAAAAACGTCTTTTTAAGTGGTATAGAACATTAAAGCTATTAGTATTTCGATTCTTTAGATTAAAATAAGGTGGTCTTCTCATCGTGTCTTTACTGTCTCTTGCCATTCTTCCTATTTAACAGAAGGATGACTTAGGTTCAAAGACATACGCAACAGTTAGTGAATTTAACATTTTCTATTGCATTTTTGAAGCCAGACTGCCAGTGTTTAGACCCACCTCCCTCAGTCTCACTTTGGGCTACTTAAGGAACCTCTCTAGACCTCAATTTAGTCAAATGCAACGCGAGGATAAGGACAGTACCATCCAATGGGGTCTCGTGAATATAAAATGAACCATTACACCTAAATCGATGCAGAACATAGGAAGCCCGCCACTCCATGTTAAAAACTTGTGAAAGAAACGGTCCAGGCGGGATGATGTGACAACCGCCTCAAAGGTCTCACCAGGACAAGTGAGTCAGCGACGCGAGGCAGGACGGTGTCTGAGAGGCGGGGCGGCACCCGCCGCTGCCAGGCCACTCACTGCCTAGTGCGGAGCCTGAAGAGCACGGCCGAAATCCGCAAGAGAACAGAGCTCGCACTTCGCTTTCTTTGGGGGTCTCCCTCTGTTTGTTAAGACTCTCTCATCCCTGCGTGGGGAGTCGCGCCCTTACCCTGAGCTTCCTGAAACTGTAAGCGTTCCCTAAGGCGACGGGCAGAAAGCCCGAGAATATCCAAGCAGGAGGAACAGGGACGGAGCCACGGGGCGGAGAGACGCGCGCTACGTAAGACGACGGCGTTGCTAGCGTAGCAGCGCGCACGCGCGATGGGGCGCGTGGAGGAGAGCGGGACCCAGCGGAAGCTAGCATGGCGGCGGAGCGCAAGACTAAGTTGTCCAAGAATTTGCTGCGCATGAAGGTGCGGGGTGCGGAGGACCCAGGATGGGAGGGCAAGGCAACCCGGCCTACCTGGCCTGGCCGAGGCCGAAGCAACAGGCGTACGGGGGCGGGCTCGGAGGGCCTCCAGCTCTCGCGTTTATTCATTCACTTAGCGCCTGTTCTGCGTTAGACACTGGGAACTGGATTAGAAATCCGGCGGATTCTCGAGTAGGAAAGACACGTATACAAGCAGTTAGGATACAGCGTACTAAGTGCTGTGATGCCAGAAGCCCCGGGAGCCCCGGGAGCCCCGGGAACTGAAGGGTAGGGTGGGGGCATAGCAACATAAACTGAGTGAAGAGCGAGTTCAGAAGTCTGAGAGGCAAAAACCAAGAAATCTACGGTGAGTTTGAAGCACTAAAGATAATTCAATACGTCTGGAAGGCAAGTAATAAGAAATGGACCTGAAAAAGTAGACAGGTTACAGCAGGGAATTTTAGGCCAGATAAAGGATTTTTTTTTTCCTTATCTTGTGAGCATTGGGAAACTGTTGAGCACGGGAACAGTGTCATTAACTGTGCCTCTTACTGCATCCTGTGGAGAATATTTAATGAAAGAAAGATCCAACAAGGGACAGAATTTGCAGCCAGAAAGACCATCCAGAAGTTCTGATGACCTGGGTGAGTGTTGCAGTGGTGGTGCCATGGAATTAAAACAGTTGAGGTGAAAGCGAGTTATGTCAAGCAAAATTATTTTTATATTTTGAATTAAATAATATCAAAATGTTAAAAAATGACAAGGGTGGATAAAATGAATATAGGAATTAAAACGGGAAAGAACCAGTCCTTAAAACTTAAGTAATAATAACAGCAAACATTTACAGTCCTTACTATGTGCCAGGCAGCTTCCTAAGTGCTTTGCATATATCAACCCAAGAAATCCACCAAACCCCACTAGGTGGGTATAGTTATTATCCCTCTCTAAACAGTCGAGGCAACTGAAACAGAGAAGTCACTTACCCAAAGTTACTGCTAATAAGCAATGTAGACATGACTCAAACTCAGGCAGTCTGGCTCCAGAGCCCCTTTGCTCTGGTTGCTGAACACTTACAAGTGTCATGTTTAGAGAGTTTTGGAATTTCCAGGAAAAACAAACTAGGCTCAAATAATGTTCTGAAAGATCAAAGAGTAAATATTGCCCGTGCAAAATGTATACTGAGTTGAGCTATGGGGTAGCTAGGGATGAATAGGGTGAATGAAAGTGGAGGGTAAATCATAGCATAATTTACAGTTTCTAAAGTACTTCTTTCATGCATATTAGCAAAATTTGAATCTTTACTGAGCAGAGTTCTTTCTTGGCTTATGGTTTGTCATCATGTAGATTTCAAAAAAGTGGAGTAGATTGACAAAACAGGGACTGAAAAGATTTTAGCAGTTGTTTAACTCTTGGAATAAGCCAAATGAAAATGTGCTGGGTGGTTAGGGCCCAGACCAAAGATCTTACTTGGGAGTAGGAATGAAAACATTAACTTCAGAAAATTATTCACCCCTTAACTCAAGTGGTGTAGAGAGACTCAACTAGACACTGGAAGCAAAGGAGAGTGGGGAAAATACCCAGGTTCACTATCTGGGTTAACAACTTCATAATTAACAAGAAAGAATTTATTGGCAGATAGAGTGCAGTGTCTTATGAGAATGGAGCAGCTGCCTGAGGTTATCGTAACCAGTGTAGCTGATCAGCCAGAGCTAAGTATAGAGCCAGAATGACAGGGTTGAGGATTTAACTTTGACTCACTTGTTTTCCAGTGTATTTGAAGTCCTCTGACTTGCTCAGCTATTAGGGGGCTGGAGGTTGATCCTGATAGAAGTAGTAAGTGAAGAATGGAGTTGGAAGGTCTGTCAGTACGATGGAATTATTGTAGAGAGGATGTAAGTTTATTTGTAATTTAGCCCTTGAATTCTTAAGACAGGAGTTGGTGAACTTTTTCTGTAAAAGAATAAGTAAATACTTGAGGTTCGTCGGCCAGTCTGTCTACTCAGCTTGGCCATTGTACCTGAGAATCAAGTGGTCATGGCTTTGTTCCAATAAAACTTTATTTCCAACAACAAAAGTTTAGCCTAAGGACTATATTTTGTGATACCTGCTCTAGGCCCTTGGTTCTGAGTAAAACTAAATCACAAACTTCAGAGTATGTTCATAGATGCTGCGGAGTTAGAAGAATTGAACTGCTACCTAAGTCTAGTTGCTTCATTCATAGTCACAGAGTTTTCTATCTTTTCCATATGTATAGAGATATTGTGTGTGTGTGTGTGTGTGTGTGTGTGTGTTGGTGTTGTGTTTTGGTACACATGTATATGGCTATTTGTATACCATAAAGAATAGCTACTTAACTTAAAAATAGGAGATAAAAGGGCAGTTGGACAGGATTGGTGAGTTTTATCACAAAGAATATGAGTAATGAAATGAGTGAGACATTTAAGTTTAAAGAGAACCATCCCAGAAAGGAAATCTGGGAGAATGTCAAGTCTAGAAACATTTACATTCAGAGAACCTTTATTGAACTCTTTTCTGTGTACCAGGTACAACCTAAGTACCAATAATATAAGATGAACAAGGAACGTGATCTACATTCACAATCTTAGTCTTTTGGGAGACACAGTAAACCAGTGTTTATAAGGCTGTTGTAGAAGCAAGGAAGGTTTATCAAATGACTCGTGCTCTAGGCCTTCACAAGTGAATTGTTTTGTCAGGCAGAAAAATGGAAGCATAATGTTGAATAGCAGGGGCAGAAGGACTGGTAACTACAGGGTATGCTTTCCAGAAACTGCCAGTTCTGTTTCCACGAACAGGTAAAAGGATGAGGACAGAACAAATAGTGCAAAGCCAGGAAATAGACAGTGGTACAATCTCCAGAACTTACCCGAATATTACCATTTTACTTGCATTCCTTCGTACGTTTGTGAGTGTAGGACTGTTCCATCACCACAAGTTTCCCTCTAGCTACCCCTTTGTAGCCACACTCACTCCCTTGTGTTATCCCTAACCCGCAGCAAACACTAATCTGCTTTTCATTTTTATAATTTTGTTATTTTAAGGATGTTATATAAATGGAATCATACAATATCTCACCTTTGAGACTGGCTTTATTCACTCAGTATAATTCACTTAAGATCCATTTAAGTTGTTGAGTATATGAATACTTCCTTTTTATTGCTGAGTAGTATTCCATGCTGTGGATATAATATGGTTTATTTTAACCATTCACCTGTTGAAGAGTATTTTGGTTGTTCCCAGATTTTATCTATTACAAATAGAGCTGCTCTCATTATTTGTGTATAAGTTTTTGAGTAAACATCACTTTTCTCTGGGACGAATGCCCAAGAGGACAATTGCTGGGTCATATGGGTAAGTTCATGTTTAGTTGGGTAAGAAACTATCCAGCTGTTTTCCACAGAGGAGATCCAGTTTCTTCACGTCCTCATCATCAGTAAAGCCCTTGTGTCTAAAAATTTTGTTTTTGGAGGAGCTGGAGTGTTGGAAAAAGAATATGGAGCCTGGATGAGGGAAGGAAATAGGGGTAAATGCAAACCAGTGGAACCCTAGCCCTAAACTGCTGGGTGGTTTCTGAAGTTACTTTTTCCTATATTGATACTTCATCATTTTGCTGTGATTAACTTCTTGGTTCGTTTGCCAGTCCCCTGAAAATAGAGCTGTTTATCAGCCTCTCTCTTTGTTCTGTCCTCCCCGAAGCATGTCCAAAGAGACTAGCAGCAATACTGCTGTTTTCCCTCCTGGCCTATTTTGAGTTGAGCTTCCGCAAATTTTAGAATAAAGAGCAGTCATAGAGTTGATCAGCATTTCAGAAGATAGATGCAAGAGAAAAGCAGGCTTACAGATGTAGCTTTGCTTCCACCTACATTTATAGAGTCCTCAATCGTGAGATGGGATTCCTGGAGAAATGGGGAAGAACAAATGGAAGAATAAAGTTGTTAGAGCTTTCTTTAACTCTAATTTGGGGAAATTAGTTGCTGACACTGATTTTGCTTCGTTTTGATAGTTCATGCAAAGGGGATTGGACTCGGAAACCAAGAAACAACTAGAAGAGGAAGAAAAGAAAATTATTAGTGAAGAGCACTGGTACTTGGATTTGCCAGAGCTTAAAGAGAAAGAGTAAGTTTTATTAAAAATTATATTAATGCTACATTGAGCATTCAGAGCAAAACCCCTGTAGATGTAGCTCATCATTGCAATGACATAAAGCCCATGAAATAGTATCTGTTCAGTTTCTTGAATTAGCCTGATAAATAGTTTTCTAAAATTATTAAATATATAAGAGGTCTACTTGGATACATTTTTACTGGCCCTTGGCTGTTATTTATAACATTGTTTTCTCTCTTTTTCTCTTTTTTTCCCCATTACATAAAGGAATCTAGCCCATATCTCTGGTAATAACTGGGGACCTTTTATGAGAACCTATAATGTACTTGCTACCTATTATATTCCAGAGATTAGGTGTGTTCTTCAGGGCTCTCCAGTTTTATTTCAGTTTAACAGAATTCTTCATTAGACTGAGCTCAGAGGCAGGTCAAGAGATCTTGTTTGTTTCTTTTCCTTTTTTAAAATTTTTACTATTAATACCAATCATTTTAGCTAACATTTATGGAGTTGGTAGTGTGTGTTAGGAACTGGGTAAGCACTTACATCTTTTAATTCTTTAATCCTCATAGCAAACTTGAGAGTTGGCTACTATATTTTATCCATTTTATAGTTGAGGAAACTAAAACTCAAGAAAAAAGAACTTGGCTCAGAGTCACCCAGGTAGTCATTGCTAAAGCTGAGATAACACACTAGACCATTTCTCCTCCACTCTAAGCTTCTTCGGTGCTTGATAAATAATTTTGAATGGAGGAGTAATGGACTCACATCATTCATTAATTTATCTAAATTCTTCTAGAAGCTACGTACCATTTCTCCTTGATGCTTTTCTTACCTTAGTAAGCCTCTGCGCTGTGGGTTTCAAGGACTGAAGATGCTGCTTATTATCGTCAGGCATGTTTATGGTTTTTCCTTCTGTACCTTAAAATTTATTTTTTTGTTTTTAACATGTTGTATTCCCTTACTCATTTGGAAGATCTTCTCTGGATCATTTTTGGAAAGTTAGATACCTTTTTCTAAAGGTAGAAAGTATGTCCCATCAGAAGGATGCAGGAAGGTACTTTGTTTTCTCTGCTTGCTTCTCTGTGTACTTGCTTTTCTTGACTGCTTCTCAGAGGAAGGAAGATGTTGGTGAGAAAGGGGAAGATAATGCCAGAGATGGTATGGACTTGGAAGCAGGGGTTGTAGGAAGGCACCATTACTGGTAAGGAGTTATAATTTAATTTTATGCCTTGACCAAACTTGTACAAAGTATCCAAGATATTTTGTTACTTCTCTTGAAGGGCATGACTATTTCCATCTTGTTTTCAGTATCCCCTGCCCTCTAACACAGTATATTATTCCCAGAAAAATGACCATTAGAGTCCTTCTGTAGGAGATAAATGTCTCAGTTTGTTTGAACTACTATAACAAAATGCCACAGACTGGCTAGCTTATACCCAACAGAAATTTATTTTTCACAGTTTTAGAGGTTGGAAGTCCAAGATTAGAAGAATGTGTGCATGAGTTTAGAGTCCCTCGGGGAGAGGTGGTTCTGCAGGAGATGAGGTGGTAGCTGGACTAGAGGGCCAGTAAAAAGCTAAAGAATGGTGGTTCTCAAGGTTTGGGGCTCAGGGATCATACGCATTTTAAAAAATTATTTAGAACCCATAAACAGCCTTTCTTTGTGTGGTTTACATCATGTCAATATTTATATAAGAAATTAAAACAAATCTTTAAATACTTAAGAAGCAAATGCATGGCATGTTAACATAAATAACACATTTTGCATGAAAAAGAACTTTTCTCAGACAAAAACATTAGTGAGAACAGTGGTGTTGTTTTATATTTTTGCAAATCTCTCTAATGTCCGGCATAATATAAGATAGCTTGATTCTTTAACTCCCACATTCAGCCTGCCGTAGTATATAATGAAAGTCCACATCACACAGATGATGTAGTTGAAAAGGGAGGGGTGTTTTTTTCAGATAGTTCTTTGATACTACTCCAAAACTCAATAAGGAGTAGTTTCTTAAAAGTTAACTGCAGTGTAGAATCTGAAAACATCTTTGAACCTTTCATGATCATTGGTCTATCTTACATTTTGAATAGATCCTTTGTCAGTGCATAATTTCATAACATGCATTTCTCATTTAGACTATATTAGTTTAACGACTTATTGAGATTTTCTAAATAACTCATTTCATTGTACAGTATCAAAAATCACATTAATATCACTGTGGTTTTCATCTGTCAAGCCCAAAATGACATATGCAAGCTATTCAGAATTCTAATTTTTGCTAGAAAGCTTGATTTTTGTTATTAGCAATAAGTATTGTCAGTTGTTTCCCTTGAGGTGACAGATTTACTTTATTCATTTTCAAGAAAATGTCTACTAAGTACCCAAGTCTGAATGACCATAGTTATAGTCTACCAAGAAAAAAGTATCTAGTTCAACTCACAACTCAGTCACACAAATGCATTTTCTTAAGACAGTCATGCTTCACTAGCCAGAAGTACCTTATACATGCTTCCAATTTTATGTAGAGAATATTTTTTGAAAGTATAATCAAGGGCTGAGATCAATAACAATAAATTTTTAGTGCTTCATCTAGAACATAATTACTGGCTTTTTTTTTAAACTGTGAAAGCCAGTGGTGAACAATGTAATGCCTGCTACTACAGTGTGGTATCACTACTTTAATTCATAGTAAGATGTGATTTTACCCATAACTGCTTTTGCACACTGTGCAAATGTCAACATAGTGAAAAAGACAAATAACATCTTAGTGTTAGCAGGGAAATAATTTTTACCTTCTTTCACTCCTTTCAAGTCATAGAGGCCCCTTGACTTTTTTTCAGGCAGGCCGCTTACATTCCCTTCTCAAGGCCTTAATGTTTAGCTAGGTCCTCTGGTATTTTTTTCCCAGGTATCCTCATAGCTTGTTCCTCAGTGTCTTCTGGACTTTGCTCAATGTCACCCCATCCAAGAAGCCTACTGAGACCCCACCTCATAAAGCAACCAAAGATGAATTCTTAGATAAAAAGAATTTGGATAAATTGGATAGAATTCTGTTTTCACGTCTCTTAGGTAAAGGTGGAATTGCTGGATCATAAGACTGGCATATATTTAACACAAGAGAAGCTTTCAGATCAGTCTCCAAAGCGATTTTACCATTTTACACTTTCACTAAGGTAGTTTAAGAGTTCTAGTTGTTCCATACCCTTCCAATATTTGGTGTTATCTTTTTAATTTTATCTATTCAGTATTCTAGTGGTATCTCTTGGTTTTCAGTTTCCATTTTCCTGGTGACTGATAACTTTAAAGAATGCTTATGTGCTTATTGGCCATTTCCATATCTACCTTTCCGAAGTACCTATTCAGGTCTTTCATCCATTTTTTTTTAAGAGGTGGTTTTTTTTCTTTTTTTAAAACATTTTGTATCATATTTTTCCACTCCTCTATGCATCTGTCAATTTATTTTTTGCTGTATTTCACAGTAAATAACAGACAGTACCTTTTATTCCTTAACTAGAATTCAGTGATTACATAGGGCTTTTTCTTTTTAAGGTAGAATTAATTTACTTCTATACATATAGGAGTTCTTTGTATTCTAAATACAAAGTCTTTGCCACATATATGAATTGTGAATATTTTCTCCCAGTCTGTGGCTTTCCTATTTATATTCTTACTCTTACCTTTTGATGAACATTTTTATTAATTTTTCATATTATAGTTAATTATTTCTGCATCTTGTTTAGTGAATCTTTGCCTGTACCAAGGTTGCAAATATATTCTGTGTTTTCTTCCAGAATTCTTGTAATTTTTATCTATGATCTGTCTCTGATTTTATGTGTATGGTGCGAGGTGGGAATCAAGGTTCATTTTTTTCTTTAGATTAACCAGTGGTCCCAGTAACTCTTATCGAAAATACTTTTCTTTACACATTTCACTGTTGTGATGATCTACACAGAAACCAATCTGCTGTGTTAGTATGGGCCTCTTTCTGGACTTTAGTCTGTTACATTGATACATTTTGCTATCCTGTTGTCTTGATTACTATAGATTGCAGTGAGTCTTGGTATCCAATAGTGTAAATTTTTCACTTTTGTTTTTTTTTCAATATTGTTTTACTAGCCTACGTCCTTTCCTTTCCATATAAATACTAGAAACAAATTGTTTATTTCATCTCTTCCACCCAAAAAGTAGGACTTTGACTGGCATTGCACTGAATCTGTATATCAACTTGGGGATAACAAAATTGTCTTCCAACCCATAAACATGATATATCCATTTATTTAATTATTATTTAATCTCTGTCAGCAGTGGTGTATAGTTTTTGGTGTGGAGATTCTCCGTAAATATACCATTAAATGTATTTCTACATATTTCACATTTTTAAATCCTATTGTGGCCTTTTTCTCCCAAATTGTTTGTTATTTTATGTATGTAGAAATTGATGGTTATATGTTGACTTTGTATTCTTTCTGTAACTATGCCAGATTGACTCACTAACTCAAGTAGAGTTTTTTGTTTTTGGTTTTTTTTGAAGATTACTTAAGATTATTTATATATGCAATATGTCACCTACAAAAAAAGAAAGTATACCTTTTGTTTTATTTTTTTTCTTTATTTCATTGGCTCCAGTACAGTGGTAAGAATGGACATCCTTGCATTGTTTCTGCTCTTAGAGGGAAAGCATTAACTTGTTTACTATTAAATATGAAGTGCCATGTGTCTTTATAGTTGCCCTTTATTAGCATAATATATTTTCCTTTCTCTTCCTAGTTTATTGAGGATTTTCACAAATGATGTTGAATTCTGCAAAGCCGTTTTTGATGAGATAATCGTATGATTTTCTTCTTTCCTATGTCAATATGGGAATTATATTGATTTTTGAATGCCAACACACCCTTACATTTCTGAGACAAACCCCATTTGGTATTTATTTATAATATATATTTATTTTAATTTACTAATATTTTAGTAGTGATTTTTGCATCAATATTCATAGAAGATATTGTACTAAAGACTTCTTTATGCCTTTAGGTTGGGCAGTAGCATAACTTGGGAAGTGTTTTTCCTTCTTATTTCTTAGTTTGTGTAAAATTGGTGGTTATTTTTTGCTTATATTTTTGATAAAATTCACCAGTGAAGCCACCTGGAGCTGGAGTTTTCTCTGTGAGAATATTTTTAAATAATGAATTCATTTTCTTTAATAGATGTAGGACTATTCTGAGTTTTTGCTTTGGATATTGGTTTGTTTGTTTTTGTTTTTTCTGTTCTAAAATTTCCTTCTGGTAATTTTTTATAGTTTCTTTTTTTAAATTCACATTCTCTATTTGTCATCTTTGCATTCATATTTTCCTTTAAATTCTTGAACATATTTATAATAGCTGTTTTAAAGTTCTTTTCTACTAATTTTATCATCTTTCTTTTTCTGTTGACTTATTTTTCTTCTGTTAATGGGTCACATTTTTCTGCTTCCTTACATGTTTAGTAATTTTTAATTGTGTGCTATACATTATATTATATTGCTGAGTACCCTTCCTTAATAAAGGGTTGAAATTTGTTCCATTAGGCAGTTAATATACAGGCTGATCAGCTTGGTCCCTGTTTTCGTAAGAGTAGGTTTTATAGCCTTTACTCAAGGGCTAGATTAGCCATACTCCAAGGTGAGACCTTTCTGTTCTTTGTCACAGGGTGTTCAGCTTAGCCTCTTCACTGTAAATACACAAGTCAAACATTTCCCTCCTCTGTGCAAAGTCTCTTATGCGTTCAACATATAATTCCAGGGTAAATTTTCTTTCCCAGGTGTGATGGACTGGAAAATGGTCTCCCAAATAATATCCAGGCCTTCCTCTCTGGAACCTATGCTACCTTTTTCCCAAAATGGACTTTCCTGGTGTGATTAAGTTAAGGAGCTTTAGATGGGGAGGTTATCTGGATTATGTGGGGGAGACCTAAATGGAATTAATTATGTCCTAATAAAAGGGAGGCAGAGGCTTTCCCCCAGGCTGATGCGTTATGGAGGGGAGTACTCTACCCCAAAAGATGGCATCTGCAGTGTGGGAGAGTGACTCAGCACAGGGATCCTGGCAACTCTCTCCCCGCAGCCACAAACCCCAGACTCTTCTCATGAGACTCTAGTCCTCTCCATCCTCCCTTCTTCAGAGACCAGGCTTTAAACGAGATTTTGTACATTGGTCCTTTAAGATGGTACCTATGTCTCTAGCAGACTCCGACCTCTCTCTGGTGGCAGAATCCCCACTGATTTTCACAGCCAGCTGTTACATGGGTACCTCTTTCTAGCTCTGGTGCTCTGGGATGGGGAGCCCATCTTGGAGTTGAGACCCCACACATCTCAGGGGGAACCCCCCACAGCTGAGATATCCCTCTGGAATCTCAGCCACTGCCCGTGAGAGTGGGACCAACCAGCCTTTTTTCTGTCTCTGCCCTTCCTACTAGTCTCAGTATGGCCTCTTCTGTAAATCCTTGGTTATAAGACTTCTCTTCAGCTAGTCCTAAGTTGGTTATTGGGGTTGCTTTCTCTGTATTTTAGTTTAACTCCAGTTTGATCCTGGGAGGAGGTGAGTATAACATCCACCTATTCCGCAACCGTCTTCAAAACTATTTAGTTTCAAGATCATGAAAGAATAGGTTCTTTTCAAAATTAGAAAGAATTAGTGTTTGAGATCATCATCTCAGTCTGTCAAAGAACAAGACCATCTTAAAATTATAAGATACTTAGTGACAAAATTATTTACAACCAAGATTTCTATATTTTTTAATTTCTGCTATTCTTACTAAAAAAATAATTCATTAGAAAAGCAAAAAATAATACAGGAGACTTCTTCGATGAAGACCTCACTATTGCAAATGATATAGTAACTATTTTCCTAATATCCATTGAGCTTTAGGTGTTATTCATACAATAAGTCAATCCCAACAACCCCTCAGGATATTATAACTCCATTTTATAGATGAAAATGCTGAGGTTCAGAGCCATAAAGATAAAAGTCCAGATATGACTTCTAAATTTATTTAAAAATGAATTTAAGGTAGAGATTTTTCTTATTCCAACCAGAGCTTTTTCTTATTATTTGGTATAATAGTGCTATATTAGGAGCAGAAGGTAAATAAAATTAGATAGATTTAACATATGGAAGGATAGCTAGCATAGATAAGCATTTGAGTCTTTTTTTTTTTTTTTTGAGTATTGACATTAGGTGTAATTCTGCCCAAGAAGCTGAAAATACAGTATCCATTTATCTGTGTAGTGTTCACAGAGCCATTGCAGGATCTTCCAGAGACATTACATATTGCCATGAATCTCAAATCTGAGAGAAAAGTAAGAACCAGAAAAATTAAGTGACTTTGGCCCTGGCAGGTGTGGCTCAGTTGGTTGGAGCATCATCCCATAAACCAAAAGATCACAGGTTTGATTTTCGGTCAGGGCACATACCTAGGTTGTGGGTTTGGTCTCTGGCTGTGGCACTTATGAGAGGTCCCCAGTTGGGATACATACAAGAAGCAACCAATGGATGTTTCTCTCTCACATCAATCTTTCTCTCTCCCTCGCTTCCCCTTTTTCTAAAATCAATAAGCATGTCCTCAGGTGAGGATTAAAAATAATTAAGTGGCTTCAGAAGTAAATAAGATAATCTTAGAATTTTAGTGATGGAAGAATGTCAAAAGCATTATCAGCACTTGGACCTTCTAAGCTGTGGCTTCCACAAGCATTCAGAGGAGCCAGAAGCCAGAGGTTGTTGGTTGAGTGCACTAAAGAATACTTTACTGATGTGCTTGAATGGGGCAAAGGCCTCACCTGTTTATCTTTGATGTAGAGCATTTAGCATGGTCCCTGGCATGTATAGGAGCCATTAAAGTAAATATTTATTCAGCAAATACATACCCCAAATGAATGGCAACTGGAGGAACAAATAGTTACAAAATCATTTAGTGAATATTTTCTCTAATAGTCATTCATACATAAAAACATACAATAACAACATACATAACAACAATAGATTCCTTTAAACTCTAAAAATCTTTTTTATTTTATTGATTATGCTGTTACAGTTGTCCCCTTTTTTTTCTCCCCTTTATCCCCCTCTGCCCTACACATCCTCTCCCACCAGCATTTGCCCACTTCGTTCATGTTCATGGGTCGTACATATAAGCTCTTTGGCTTCTTCACTTCCTATACTATTCTTAACCTCCCCCTGTCTGTTTTGTACCTACCAATTATGCTCCTTATTCCCTGTACCTTTTTCCCCATTCTCCCTGCTGATAATCCTCCATGTGATCTCCATTTCTGTGATTCTGTTCCTGTTGTAGTTGTTTGCTTAGTTTGTTTTTGTTTTTGTTTATTTTTAGGTTCAGTTGTTGATAGTTGTATGTTGTCATTTTACTGTTCATAGTTTTGATCTTCTTTTTCTTAGATAAGTCCCTTTAACATTTCATATAATAAGAGCTTGGTGATGATGAACTCCTTTAACTTTACCTCATCTGGGAAGCACCTGTCTACCCTTCCATTCTAAATGATAGCTTTGCTGGATAGAGTAATCTTGGATATAGGTCCTTGCCTTTCATGACTTTGAATACTTCCTTCTAGCCCCTTCTTGCCTATAAGATTTCTTTTGAGAAATCAGCCGATAGTTTTATGGGAACTCCTTTGTAGGTAACTGTTTCCTTTTCTCTTGCTGCTTTTAAGATTCTCTCCTTATCTTTAATCTTGGGTAATTATGATGTGTCTTGGTGTGTTCCTCTTTGGGTCCAATTTCTTTAGGACTCTCTGAGCTTCCTGGACTTCCTGGAAGTCTTCCTTCGTCAGATTGGGGAAGTTTTTCCTTCATTATTTTTTCAAGTAAGTTTTCAATGTCTCGCTTTTCCTCTTCTCCTTATGGCATCTCTGATTTAAATGTTGGAACGTTTAAAGTTGTCCCTGAGGTTCCTAAGCCTCTCCTTATTTATTTGAATTCTTGTTTCTTCATTCTGTTCCAGTTGATGCTTATTTCTTCCTTCTGTTCCAAATCATTGATTTGAGTCCGAGTTTCCTTCCCTTCACTGTTGGTTCCCTGTATATTTTTCTTTATTTCATTTTGCATAGCTTTTGCTTCTTCTATTTTGCATCCATACTCAATTATTTCTGTGAGCATCCTGATTACCACTGTTTTGAACTCTGCATCTAATAGGTTGGCTGTCTCCTCATCACTTATTTTTTTTTCTGGAGTTTCGATCTGCTCTTTCATTTGGGCCATATTTCTTTGTCTCTGCACACCTGTTACATTGTAAGGGGCGGAGCCTTAGGTATTCGCCAGGGCAGGGCAACCCACTTCGCTGCATTGTGGCACCGTATGTGGGGGCGGGGTCAGAGAAAACTGTTACATTTGCTTAGTTCTCACCCCACTTTCAGTCATTTCCCCTGCTACCCACAAGCAAATTGGGCCCTTTTGGTGCTGATTCCCCAGTGGGTGGGTTTGTGTACATTCTAGGACCCTGTGGGTCTCTCCAATGAACTCTCCTGCAAGGCTAGGAGTTTCTCCAGCCACCACAACCACAACATGTTTTTACAGCCAGAGGTTTTGAAGCTTTAGTTTCCCACGCTGGAACCCTTGGTTGCATGGTCTGTCTCGCTCCCCAGTTGTTCCTCCCGCCTTATCCACAGGCAGAAATGGGACCACCACGTCCACCAGCTACCACCTTGCACACCTGTCCATTGTCTTGCCACGATCTTCTCCGCCCCAGCTGCCTCTCTCTACTCCTCCTACGAGCCTGGATGAATGTTTTTTCTTTAACTCCTGGGTTGTCAGGCTTCCATACAGTTTTATTTTCTGGCAGTTCTGGTTATTTTTTGTTTTTAAATTTGTTGTTGGCATTCTTTTGGTTGTGCAAAGAAGCAAAGCGTATCTACCTACACCTCTGTCTTGGCCAGAAGTCTCTCTAAAAATCTTTGAACAGCTAACATGTTTTGTGTTATAAAATGCCCTTTTATATAGATTTGAAGAGAATCTATGCCCATTTGTTTCACTATGGCAGTCTAAGTATATCTGAGTAATCGGAACACTGATTGTGTGTGTGTGTGTGTGTGTGTGTGTGTGTGCACGCATATATATGTGCATACACACATACACATACATGGAGGTAGAGAGACATGTCATGCACACAGAGGAAATGGCATTGTGACCATGAAGGCAGAGACTGGAGTGATGCAGTCACAAGCCAATAGAGGCTAGCCGCCAACAGAAGCTGGAGATGCAAGGAATGAATTCTCTCCTCCCTCTCTTTTGAGGAAGGGCAACCCTGCTGACACCTTGAGTTTGGTCCAGTGAAACTGATTTCAGACTTCTAGAATTATAAGAGCATAAATTTCTGTTGCTTTAACCCACCAATTAATTTGTTACAGCAGTCCTAGGAAACTAATACACCAAGTAATTGTTCTCCTCCTGGGTAGTGTTATTTTTTCTTGACACTGGACTCACCCTGCACATGTACAGCCTAATATTCAACCAAAGATTCAAGGGGACCCAGTGTGCATGTCCCGAATTTTTTTGTGTATCTTCCTTGAGTATCAGGTATCTTGACCCGTGCATTAATATTTCAGCCACCTCTGGAACCAGAACTTCCGTTTGTCTCTTCAGTTCACTGAGACTGAGTGCTCTTTGAGCTTCTGCTCCCTGCTCCACAGCCTACAAATTGCCTCCAGTCAGAAGGTGGGCATTCACGGAGCTGACTTCGTTTGGTTTTCTTCCCAGGTGTCACATTTCCGTGCTTTGACTTGTTCACTATTTCCTGTTTTGTCCCCTTTTATAGTTGGCCGCAGTAGGAGGGCTAGATACCAATTACTCCCTTGTGTCCAGAAGTAGAATAACCTGCTTTATCCATTGTATAAGTAAATCTTTTATTTATTATTTATTATTTTTTTAAATTTATTATTTATTATCTGGCACCACTCTAGAGTGTAACCTCCATGAGAGAAGATTCTCTCTTATTCATGGCTGTCTTCCTAGCTTCTAGAAGTGCCTGACACGCAGTTCGGTTTAATGAGTGTTTGCTGAGCAAGTGAATGAATGAGTGAATCTTGACAAGAAACAGGGCTGACTTTCCACCAAAGAAGCCATAAAGGCCAGGTATTTCCCTAGCATGCTTTATGGTTGATAGCAGAACTGTAGCCAGATGTGCTCACCTGGGATTTGCCTCATGAACTGGCGACTCAGGCAAATCCTCTTTAGAGACAGAAAACATCCACACCTGCATCCTGTTTCTAGGACAACAGTGTCTTGCCTGATAACCCTATGTGATGTCCAGTATTGAGCCTTCTCAGCAGCAGCAGTGTCATTTTAACTAGGGTAATTTTGGAGCATGACTTTGGCTTTGGGTTGACAGCATTATCCACCATTATTTCTGCCCATTTTCTAGTTCTGTTGGAACTAGTTCTAGTTCCCAGAATCACTGGGAAATCCAGCTTTCCCAGTGATTCTGAGATACTCAGTATCCTAACAGTAAGTCCCTTCCCTGCTTAAGTCATCCAGGATCAGTCATTGTTTATAGCTACAAGTTCCAACTAGTAAATTCTTACAAAGTTGCCTAGGACTCTGATTTCTGAGTATTTAATAAGAAGTTGGTGGAGGGTGTAAACATCAAGGAAATTTTGCTTCAAATTTGGAAAATTTGCGTTTATCACAAATACTTTTGGTCTTTACATTATGCATTTATGTAAATTAAATGTAGTATGTGCAAGAGATTGTATCTCCAGCCTGAAGCTCTTGTCTCCTAATGCGTTTGCCAAACAAATTAATCAGTTTTTATTTCTAATTCTAGGTTAGAAAATCTTGCTATATTTTTAGGTGATTCTGCTGAGAACTATAAGATCGATTTTTTATTTGAAATCTTGACTGATATTTGCTGTGCTTTGTTATAAGTAGACATACTTTTAATACAGGTTTATTTTCCCATTTAGGAGTTTTATAATAGAAGAGCAGAGCTTCCTGTTATGTGAAGATCTCCTCTATGGAAGAATGTCATTCAGAGGATTTAATCCTGAAGTTGAGGTATTAAATGTGATTGCTTTAAATTTAAAATTTTTCCAATTGAATCCTTTCTGCCAATAATTGGGTTTAGGTTTTTCCCCACCAGGTACCATTTCTCCTCATTATATGGAAAATAACAAGTCTTGAAATATTGCTGTCGCTATTTAAAGAAATTGCAGGTGTTGCAGTCTAGTTTTATGGTAGAATTGAGTAGATAATTTAATATAGCAGTAAGTCCCCGACAGTGCCACCGTAAGTGTTAGAATTCCAGCTTGGGTCCTTTATTGGAATGTCGGGATTTTATTCATACAATGTTATTATGAGAAATTATTGTCTGACATCTATAAATGTATCTTCCTTAATGGCAAAATGTTTACTTAAAAAATGAGTAATTTGACTTTTTAATGGACAGGTTTTGATGTAAGCTTGTAAATATAGAGTTTTAAAAGAATCCTTTGGGAAATTTGTTTGAAAAGTAAATACTCACCTTTTAACTACACTGTTCATTTGAACTTTCCTGCCGTTGGTTTGTAAAGAAGCATAGACTTTCACTTAACAAATATTAGAACTCTGGTTGTGTATTAAAAACCATCCTCTCAGCTACTTAACCAACCAAATGGAGGTCTGTGTGATATAAAGCTTTAGTTTTATAATACTTGAAGCCAGGGTTTCTCAGCCCTAGCACTATTTTTTTATTATTATTATTATTATTATTGTTTTTTTAATCCTCACCTGAGGTTTTTTTTTTATTATTATTGTTCTTAGAGAGAAACAGAGAAAGAAACATCTATTGGTTGCTTCTCATACTTTCCCTGACCAGGGATCAAACCTGCAACCTGGGTATATACACTGACCTGGGATCAAACCGACAACCTTTTGGTGTACAGGAGGTGCTTCAACCACCTGAGTCACCTAGCCAGCGTAGCCCTGCCACTACTGACATATGGCGCTAGATCATTTTCGTGGTGGGGGCTGCCCTGCACATTGCAGGCATTTAGCAGTATCCCTGGTGTCTGTCCTCTGCTCCCTAAATACAAATACTGTGGGTGTGCCCACACACTCAACGCATGTGCACACAACACACACCCCATTTGTGACAACCAAAAATGTCTCCAGACATTGCCAGAGGTCTCCTGGTGAGCAGACCCTTCCTGGTTGAAAACCACTCCTATAAGGGTGCCTGTAGACAACCACAGCTAACCAAGTTAATTGCCAGAGTTTATTTAAAGATTATTCATTTTCTTTTCCCCCCATATTTTTTAAGGGGTATAAATGTACTTCATACAAAATCAACACTAAAAGTATTTGGTTTTAATATATGCTTTCTTTGCTTTGGCCTTTGTAAAGCTTTAGGTTGGAAAAGGAAAGAAGGCAGTGGAACAAAGGAGAAAAACAGAGCAGAGATGAGTGTGTGGTGCCCAGACGTGGGGCTGCAGATAGACAGGCACTCCAAAGTATGTCTGATACGCGGGAAGAGGTGTTGATTCGGCCCTCAGAATTTGATGTGAGAGGTCACTAGGAAATAGTTTTAATTACTGGCACTCTGTACCATTGAGTATACTCTCCCTGGGGAAAAGTTTTGAATTGTTTGGCTTGCAGATATGAGCTGTCATAAAATGTTAGAAAAGCCTGATATACCTGGTTATGAAAAGAATGATACCAACTTGAGAGCACTTAACTTTAATATGAGCAGGGTGTATTTAGAACGTAGGTTTAATATGTATGTGTTTCTAGTGAAACTTAGCAGAGTTTACTTCTTCAGTAAATATATATTCTGTGTCTGTGGTGCATCAGCCCTCTTGAGGCACTGGAAGTGCGACAGGGAACCCAAGTTTATACCCTCACAGAGCTAGTATTCCCAAAATTATTTTGTCTTCAGTCCTTTAAATGTTAATCAAGGTTTCTTGTCTGCTTTTCCCTTCCTTGTTCCACCTTTGCTATAAAGAAAGTATTGTACAATAAAAATAAAGTCTGTAGGAGGGTAACAATCAAGTAAAGATTAATATGAGGGGGAAAAAAAGATGGAGGAGAGACCAATGACACATGGACATCATATGGGATGTATTATCCACCCTCATGTTTGGCAGTGAGGCAGGTCTTCCTCATTGTACCAGGTCCAGCTTTCCAGTTCTCTCATCCAGCAGTTTGCTGCCCCCCAACACCACTGTCAAAATAAAATGCATTTAAAATTACTCTTGACTATAATATTTCTTCCATTTGACTCAAAGATAGAAAGTTCAGAGGAAATCTGAAAGTTTACTTTTTCTTTCCCCTACTCACTAGAATGTGTTAGCAGTGTTTCTGCTTTATTTTATTAGTACTGTTTTTTAAATTTTTATTTTCAATTACAATTGACATACCATAGTATGTTAGTTTCAGTTGTACAACCCAGCGATTAGACATTTATATAATTTAAGAAGTGATCACCTCAATAAATCTAGTACCCACTTGACAATATACATGGTTATAATAATATTGACTATATTCTCTGTGCTGTACTTTACATCCCCATGACTGTTCCATAACTACCAGTTTGTCCTTTTAATCTCTTCACCTCTTTCACCCAACTCCCCTCCCATCTGGCAATCATCAAAATGTTTTTGTATCTATGAGTCTGTTTCTGTTCTGCTTGTTTATTTTGTTTTTTAGATTCCACATATAACTGAAATCATTTGGCATTTGTCTTTGTCTGTCTGACTTTAGTCAGCACAATACCCTCTAGATCCATCCATGTCTTTGCAGATGGCAAGATTTTTTTTTATGGCTCAGTCATACTCCATTATATATATGCACCATTTCTTTATCCATTCACAGAAACGTAGGTTGTTTCCATATCTTGGCTATTGTAAATAATGCTGCAATGAACATATGGGTGTATGTCTTTTCGATTTAGTCTTTTCGATTTCTTTGAACAAATACTCAGAAGTGGGATTGCTGGGTCCTTCTTTGTCTCTTGTTATATAGTCTTTGTTTTAAAGTCTGTATTGTCTGGTATAAGCATTGCTACTCCAGTATTTTCTTTTTTTTTTTCAATTTTCATGAACTGTCTTTTTCCATCTCTTTACTTTTAATTTGTATATGTATCTTTCGATCTGAGGTGAGTCTCTTGCAGACAGCATATGTAAGGGTTTTGTTTTCATAACCATTCAACCACCATGTGTCTTTTGATTGAAGCTTTTAATCCATTTGCATTTAACATAATTATTGATAGATATGTATTTATTGACATGTTATTATTTTCATTTTTTATCTTTTTTTTCTTCTTAAAGAAGTCCCTTTAACATTTCTTGAATACTGGTATAGTGATAATGAACTCCTTTAGTTTTTTGTGTGTGTGTCTGGGAAGCTCTTATCTGTTCTTCAATTCTAAATGATAGCTTTGCTGGATAATCTTGATTGTAGGTCCTGGATTGTCATCACTTTGAATATTTTCTGCCAATTCCTTCTGGCCTAAGTGTCCTTTGAGAAATCAGCTGACAGTTTTATGGGAATTCCCCTGTAGGTAACTAACTGCTTTTCTCTTGCTGCTTTTAAGATTCTCTCTTTGTCTTTAACCTTTGGCATTTTAATTATCGTGTGTCTAGGTGTGGGCCTCTTTGGATTCTTGTTTGGGACTCTGTACTCCCTAGACCTTTATGTCTGTTCCCTTCACCACATATGGGAAGTTTTCTGTCGCCATTTATTTCAAATAAGTTTTCAGTTCCTTGTTCTCTCTCTTCCGCTTCTGCTCCCCCTCCCTGTGATATAAATGGTGGTATGCTTGAAGTTGTCCCAGAGGCTCCTTATGCTGTCCTCCTTTTTATGTATTTTTTTCCCTTTTTGCTCTTCTGATTGGGTGTTTTCTGATTCTTCTAAATAGCTGATTTGAACATCTGCTTCATCTGCTGTATTGTTGATTCCCCATAGTGTATTCTTCATTTCAGTTATTGTATTCTTCATTTCTGAGTGGTTCTTTTTTATGTTTTCTTTCTCCATTTTTATGTTTTCTATCTCTTTGTTGAAGCTCTTACTAAGTTCATTTGCTCTTCTCTTAAGTTCATTAATCTTATAACCAGCGTTTTGAACTCTGCATCTGGTACATTGCTTGCCTGTTTTCTTTTTCTGAGTTTTTATTCTGTTCTTTCATTTGGGATGTGTTTCTTTCTCTCTTCATTTTAGCTGCCTCCCTGTGTTTGTTTCTATGTATTAGATAGAGCTGCTACATCTCCTGGCGTTGGTAGTGTCCTTATATAGTAGGTGTCCTGTCGGGTCCAGTGGTGTAGTCTCCCCGTGGCCCCAAGTTGGGCACTCCAGCTGTGCCCCCTGTGTGGGCTGTGTGCACCTTCCTGTCATAATAGAGCCTGGATTGCTGTTGGCATGTCATTGGGAGGGATTTACCCTCAGTTCAGTCAGCTTCAAGGACTGGCCAAGACTACCGTGGCTGATCACCTGTGCAGGAGCCTACCCCAAAAGCAGGACTCACTTCAGCAGGTCTTTGGTGTCCACTGAATACACCTATTGAGCGTGTCAGTCATGAAAGTGGTTGGGTTGTAATTTGGCATGGCCTGAAACCTATCCACTGGGTATGCAAGCCTGGAGTCCCCCAGAAGGTTTGAGGCAAGGTCAGCAGCTTCCTGTGCCCTACCTAGGACCACAGCATGAGCTAGAGTGATCTGCAGATGGCTGCTACTTGTGCTGGGCTTAGAGGAGCCTGTGAGGGGCCAAGCTGCGAACCTAGGCCAGCTGCTGCTAGTGCTGGGTTTGGGGCCACTTAGGAAGAAGTATGGGGCAGGCTGAGACCAGATGCTGCTGGTTTGAGAGATTTTAGGACAGTCCACAGCATAAGCCATTTCTGTGGAAGAGCCACTGGAAACAGCTTAGGTGGGCCCACAAGTTGGGTTGAATGGGATCTCGGAATCACCAGGGCACGGAGAACAATGTTAGCCAGTTTGATGGAGACTCATAGTACCCACCTGCTGGCTCTGTTGTGGAGGAAGTTTCAGCAAAAGAATAATGGCCTCTGCCAGCACTTCTGTCTGGGAGAAAGCTGCCCTTTTAGCCCTCATCCCGATGCCAGACATTCAGTTCCCCCGACATGTCCCTGGAGCCTTTTGAGCTGCTACCCCATAGCTGGAACTCAGAGTGAGTCTGAGTAAGTCCGTGCATGAGCCAATTAAAAGGAAGTCCTGGAACTCCAGCAGCCCTTCATCTAGCTCAGCCTCAATCCCCGCTGGTTTTTATAGCCAAAAGTTATGAGAACTTTTCTTCCCAGCATTAGCACCCTGAGGTCAGGGGACTTGGTGTGGAGCTGGGACCGTTCACTCCTCAGTGGGAACCTTGGCAGCCGAGATATCCCTCCCAATTTTTAATCATACACATGGGTGTTGCAGTGTGTGTGCTTTTAGATATAAGTAACTAGTAATAAGATTCATGATCTGAAATACAATTTTAACCCATTAACAAGTCTAATCTAGTGAGGTTTTGTCCTGTTATGTTTTTAATTCAGAGTGGATTTGTGTTAACACATTGTGGGATAAAGTATTACAGAGAATCCCTTATAAATTTTTTCTAGTTCTATAGATTCTTACTTGCTGTACCTTCACATACATTTGATGCTACTTCCTTTCATAAGCCTTTTGCAGCCCTGATAGCTCATGTTGGTGTATTTTTCAGAAATTAATGATTCAGATGAATTCTAAGAACAAAGCAGAAGAAGTTGAAGATGAAACAGTGGAGCTTGATGTGTCAGACGAAGAAATGGCTAGAAGGTAACCATTCCCTTGGAACAGCTTTGTAATCTGGGCCCAGCATTCATTGGCTATCACATGTGCACTCCTCTTACACCATGGTCTGTCCCAACAGGAAGATGACTGTTTCTCCTTTCTCTGACATGACATGGGGTGAATTCAGACTTGTCATGGGCTGGCAGTTGAGGGCTTATTTCCAGTGCTACTTCCAATACATATTTTAAATATACATCTCCATTTACTTAGAATAATATAAAAACAAAAAACATGGGAGAATTTCATCATTCTTAGAGAAGTTCATAAGTTTTTAACTCAGGTGGCTTATTTTAATCATAGTTTTTTTTATTTGAAATAAACATAGTTCTTGTTCTTTGTTGCACTCTTGAAAAGACTTGATTCCTACTTTTTTATTTGAAATTAAACTTGTGCTATTTATATTTCCTTAACAGATATGAGACTTTGGTGGGAACAATTGGAAAAAAATTTGTCAAAAAAAGGGACCGTGCCAATTATGAAGAAGATGAAAATGGAGATATAAAACCAATTAAAGCAAAGAAGATGTTTTTAAAGCCACAAGATTAAAATGGATGTCTTAAGATATAGCTCAGGAATGTCTTATGAGAGTTAACATATTTTTGGAACTCATTTTAGTGGTTTATCTATAGTTAGTAATATTGTAATGTTTATTTGTAAAGAAATGTATAATATTGGAAACATACTGTTCTTGAAACAGATGTATGATGGATGTTATACATCCTTTGCTTAATGTTATTCATCAATAGTGAGTTTTTAGCCTTTGACCTTCAAATGTATAAAGGCACATTGCTTCCTAAAAATTTTTCGACTCCAGATTCTTTTTTAATGTACCTCTCTAGTCACCTTAAATTGACAGATAAATTGATACCAGTGTTTAAATTGTCCTTATGTTTACAGTTTACTTTAAATTGCTAATAATGAGAAACCAGTTCATACATTTTAGAATCAAATGTCATGAGAATTTATTATATGTAAACTCATCAAGAACAAACATGTTTCTCCGACCTGAAGTATTTGCATGTTACCAAGTCATTGTAAATGTGTGGAATTACGGGTTGTTTTTTTTTTGTTGATGTTGAAGCTTTTAATAAAAAAAAAAACAATAATGTTCTATAATCAACATCTGTTTTCATATACTTTTTCTGTTCTCTTATACTTTCAAATAAGAGATTTAGTCTAAGTCAGTATTGGAACTTTAAAAAACCAGCCACTAATTTAGAATATGGTGGTATATTAGATTGAACCATAACAAATTGCCTCCTATGGGTCTAAACCAATCATCAATTTCTTACAATGTAATTCAGTAGAATTCACCACCAACCAGACAATCTCGTACTCTTACTCTAAATAGTGAGTACAGTAGCCCATGGAAATTAGTGTATCAATGTGTATGTCTCTTCTCTGCCTAGAGATATCTCTAAAACTTCATTTCATTTTATTCCTAGCAACTAAATGGGATATGCGTTTCCTCTGTCTCTGAATCTCCTTAATTTTTTTTTAAATCCTCACCCAAGGATATGTTTTATTTATTGATTTTTTAATTTTTTTATTTTTATTTTTTGAGAGAGGAAGAGAGACAGAGAGAGAAACGTCAATCGGTTGCCTAGGGCCCCAGCCAGTGATCGAACCCACAGCCGAGGCATGTGCACCAACTGGAAATCAAACCCACAGCCGTTCGGTTTCCAGGACGATGCTCTAACCAGCTGAGCCACCCAGCCAGGGCTCTGAATCTCCTTAAATTTTGATTGCTGTATGACCTCAGCTTTCAGGTAAATTTATGGAAAAAGTCGTGAATTTGAAGTTAATCCGGCTCTTTTTCTTTGTGAAGGTAAGAGCAGTGTACCTTCCAGCTCTCTACATTCCAGGGCAGAAGTCAGGAGTTCTTGTCAATGCTCTGCTAGCACCACAATCCATTAGTTTAGGGAGTCATTCACCCTCATTCTGCACAGCATTACTTTTGATAGAGAAACCCATTTTACAGTAAAAGAAGTATTACAATGGACTTGTGCCTCTGGAATTCACTGGTCCTAGCCCATGCCCCACAGGCAGGAGCAACAGGTATAATAGAATGGTTGAATGGTCTCCTTAAGACTCAGTTATGGCCCTACATGGGGTACAAAACTCTTACAAAATGAAATGTATACTTGGGTCAGTGACCATTTAATGAGGCTATTGATCTCATTGTAGTCAGGATATTAGGTCTGTTGGAAAAGGTCCAACCATTGTTACTATAATGAGAACGGTTTTCACAACATTGATGAAATCTGGCAGCCAAGGAGAGTGGACTGGAATGCACTTGCATGAACAATTGGCAACTTCACTGTGCTAGTCAGTGGGGGTGGTAGAAGCCATTGATTGAGCATGTGTACTGTGTGGCCCTCGCATTCAAAATGAGCAACCTAGTAGAGCAACAAATCTGCATTAAATTTTGCATTAAGCTTGAACATTCCTCCTTGGAAACTGTTCAGATGACTCAGAAGGCCGCAGCTCTGGGCAACTGATGGTTGGCAGCTTCATCATGACAACGTGCCCACTCATGCCTCACGTCTCATTCAGTTTTTTGGCAAGACATCAAATCGCCCATGTAACCTGGTCCCCCTACAGCCCAGATTTGGCGTCCTGTGGCTTCTGGCTTTTCCCAAAACTGAAATCACCTTTAAAAGAGAAGAGATTTCAGACTGCGAATGAGATTCAGGAAAATATGACTGGGCAGCTGAAGGTGATTGGGAGAACTGTATGAGGTCTTAAGGTGCCTACTTTGAAGAGGACTAAGATGTCATTGTATCATGTACAATGTTTCTTGTATCTTCTTCAATAAATGAGTCTATGTTTCATATTACATGGCTGGATACCTTCTGGAAAGACCTTGAATATGGTCTTTAATCAAGCAGAGGTGGGAAAGTGGCTTCTCACTGTTATACCCAGTAGTGCACTCAAAAATGTTTTGCTTCCTATCTCTTAATTTTAAGCTCTCTTTGGAGGTCTGAGTTCCCAAGGGAGAAATGCTCCCACCAGGGATCACAACAGTGTTAGGACAGGAATTGAAACAATCCGGACATTTTACCACTAAACCAATAGGCAAAGGAGTTTACTCTCTTGGCTAATACAGGAGAACAAAGGGATATTCGTGCTGTTCCTACACAGTGGGTGATGGAGAATACGTGGAACCCAGGGGCATCTTTTAGCACATCCATGCCCAGCAATAAACTTGAATGGGAAAATATAACCCTCAAAGAGGCAGGAATGATTTGGACCCTTTTTTTAAAATCTTATCCTGAGGACATGTTTATTGATTTTAGGGAGAGGGGAAGGAAGGAAGAGGGAAACATCAATGTCAGAGAGAAATACCAATCAGTTGCCTCTTGTATGCGCCCTGACCAGTGATAGAACCTGCAACCTAGGCATGTGCCCTGACCAGGAATCGAACCCACAACCTCTCAGTTTACAGGACAATACCCAACCCACTGCGCCACAATGGCGAGGTTTAATTTAGACCCTTTAGGCAATGAAGTTTTGGGTCAACTTACAAGGTATAAACCCTGAGCATCAGAGATCCTGACTGAGGGAAGAGGAAACATGGAATATGAAGAGGAAGAATAAAGCTTATTAATTTCAGCCCTGTGACCAGTTACAAGTTACTGAGCAGTTACACATATTTTCTTCCTTGGCGGGTGTACTAATTTCTTCTCCTCATTTCTCTTACTGTATATGGGATTTAGAGGGTTACTTTGCTACTTAGTCTTGAGGTAACAATGTTCAGATGTGTCTGTAACTAAATTCTATGTAGGGTAAGTTACATGGTCAGGAGATGAGATGAATAGTGTGACTGTCTCAGAACTAACATGATATCTGCTGGGACTTTGTCTCCTCATTTTGGACAAAGGGTGAGAACATCTTTTATACAAAGGATAATTGCAATTTGTTAAGTAAAGATAAAGAGTTGTTTTTCTTGTGGGAAGTTTATGTGTGATTAAGTGTATGCATGTGGATGCTGAATGGTCCAAGGAGACAAGACTGTAGTAGATAATTAACCTGTTTCTCAGACTCAAACTCACCCTTCTATATAGCTTTTGGTGCTGGGCTGGGACTCAGCAAACCCCATTTCTCCTTTACCAGCTGCCTCCTGATTGGGATTGGCCAATGGATGCCCACATGGAGATGGCAAGGCCAGAGGAGGGAGGAGGAACTTGATCCTTTCTGTCTGCTTCTTCCTCTTGGCTTCCTGTCCCTTGTCACCCCAAAACACCTCTTCACCCCAGCAGAGGCTGGTGTTTCAGTAACAGTCATTGATACCAACCACTTAGTGCTCCTTCTTCAAGTGCCTGCCCAGTACCCTGACCCATAGGACTCCCCCATCCCCATTCAGCTCAGACACTGATATTAACTTTACCAGGGGTCTTGAGTTTCAGCTCTCTGGGGCATCTCTAGGCTCCTAAAATTGAACAATTTCAATTTTTTCCCCCTAAGAATGGCAGCTTCCTGCAAGATACCTTAAATGTTCTCTTTTTGCTTTTTTAGTTCTTTAATGCCCAATTAACAATCCTTTATATTGAATTTCCTCTGTTGAAATAAGGGAGGCTTTTATCTTCTGAATAGATTTTGACTGACATATTCATCCCAGAATATCTGTGAACTCATAGGTTTGGTGGGCTTCTTTTTCTAATATGCATTCAAGTTTGCAGCTATTAAAGTAAAAACATTCAACCATTTACAGCCCTTGGAAGTTATCCCTTGTAACCAGTAGTTAGTGTAGCACATTTTGGAAACCACTGCCCCAGTACAGTAACACCCATTGACTCGGTCACTGCATCATTCACGTTCATCTCCTTAGTTGTCAAGCTGCTGTCCTCTGACGTAGGGACTATTCCTTTTTTTCGTTTGCCCCTGTACCCAGCAGGAAACATGGCCCATACTAAAGCTTTCAGTAAATATTTCTTCACTGAATGAATAGAATGAACGATAGGTAAATGATTTGGAAACCAATTGGCCAACAAAACCTGCCTAAACCACAGTGCTGCCCTGGCTTGTGTGGCTCTGTGGACTGAGTGCCGGTCTGTGAAATGAAAGGTTGCCAGTTCAGTTCCCAGTTGGCACATGCCCAGGTAGCAGGCCAGGTCCCCAGCTGGGGGTGTGCAAGAGTTGATGTATCTCCCGCTCACACACTGGTGTTTCCCGCCCTCCCCCCTTCCCCTATCTCTAAAAATAAGTAAAGGTTTTTGAAAAATAAATTTAAATCACAGTGCTGTGGAAATAAAGACCAAACAAATGAGAAAAAGACTATTTGGTATATTTCATATAGCAGTCAGCCACCATCTGTGTTTTGGCAGAATCGAAGGCAGAGGAATGGGAAAGCCTACTGAGGAAAAAAGGGAAGTCTTCAGGTATGCCTTGACTGAAGGCTGTTGGCATGGCAGAGCTGCAGGTGGCTAGCTAGAAGCAGGGTATACTATGTGATTGGTTAGAGATGCACATTCGACCTTCTCTGGTTGGTCCTAAAAAGGAACTGAGGACAAAAATTAGAGGAGGTGTCAGTTATTGATAAGTCCTTACCCTTTGGCACCTATTGTAGAAGTTATTGTTTAGCTTCCTAGATTGTCACTGCAGATACCATCTGGCTTCCTACAAGGCTGACTTCTGGAGTTCAGTGGAGGTGAGGGGTTGGTTTCTTGGGCAGGTTGCTGTAGATTACGGGGTGAAGTTCTATTTTTATAGATAGTCTGGCATTGCTTATATATTCAGTCTCTCGGTGCTTAAGTTTATTTCTAATCGTACTATAAAATACAACTGTTTGATCATGATTCTGTGGAAACATGCACTCAATTTCAGAAGATGCCACCAGTGGGATTAGGGATATTTGTGGCTCCAGCCACTTAGCGGAACTACCTGTGCTAGAGGTAGACACTTCAGCAGTTAGTCACAGAGACAAGGCCACCAAATCAGGTAATTGAAAAACTCTTGCTATTCCAGATTTTCAGAAGGAAAACTAAATACCATTGGCTAGTGGATAGAGAATTCAATTTAACAGATAATCATCATTTCACCCATCGATTCACTGACATTTATGTTGGTTGATGAACTTTATCAAAGTGGGCTATTTGGGGAGACAAGATGTAGCAATAACAGCAGTTTCAAGAAAATCTGGAGCCCTGACCTGCATGGCTCAGTTTGTTGAGTGTTGTCCCACAAAGGAAAGGTCACCAGTTCAATTCCCGGTCAGGGCCCATGCCTGGGTTGCAGGCCCCTTCCCTGGTTGGAGTGCAGCAAGAAGCAACCAACTGATGTTTCTCTCACACATCAGGGCTTCTCTCCCTCTCTTTCTCCCTCCCTTTCCCTCTCTCTAAAAATAAATAAATCTTAAAAAAAAAATAAAATCCCTAGAGAACTTCCAACTTTTAATGTGTCTTTTATGAAGATACCAGGTTCCCCACTTGCCTGCTGTAACATGTTTTCCCAGTCCTGGCCTCAGAGAACACAGTGCCATATCATTTGTGTCCAAGGTGTGTTGGAACTTCTTAAAGAGAGGCTGTGGTCTGACATGACTTCTTCCTGTAGGAATACCCTTACATGAGTGGTTTATTTAAATTATTTGGTGGCTCTGTAAGTTCTTATAAGCTTCTCACTGCACAGTAAGTCCTAATGTTAATTTCAATCATTATGAAATTACTAACCCATAATGTACCCTGTTTAGCCCTGTTTAGCCCTGTTTAGACAAAAAAACTATTTGTACAGAAAGGATGCCACGTTCCAAAACAACAGCTCAATTTTATACCCTAGAGTTACCTTTTAACATATTATGTTTGCTTTCTGTGTGGCATATTTTCCTTTGCCCAAAGGATAAAAGATGCCCGGATTTCAGATATTCATCGTAAAGCAGGTGTCCCTGGACTCGTTTGTACAGCCACACTGTTTTCCATAAAGCATATTTAATCTGGATGGTATCTCTGGCTAATATCTCTTCCATCAGCATTGGGTGTGAGAAAATCCTGCTTTCTCATGACTAGCAGAGATAACACAATGTTGTTGCAAAATTGCAGCAGGATCAAAAAAGACCATTCAGATGATGAAGATAACAACCTGACAAATATTGGCAGGCTGTGATTTCCAGTGACTTCTCTCCCTCCTCTCCCACTCGCAGCAGGTTCTCACACCCAAACCCCCTTCTCTGACGTCTGCCCTGATCATTGTCCCTGAGTCCCTTCCCCACATATGTAACACCCGTGTCAAATGGATTGTATCCTTGAACCTGACCCTTCTCATTTTGGATTCTCATTTAACCTCAAGGGGATGGCCACAGTTGAAAAAAAAAAGGAGAATAACATAGGATCAAGTCTGAAGTTCAAACCATAGGCCAGGTTCTAGAGTTCACAGTAACAGAAAACCTGACCGAGGCCAGAAGTGTAGAGCACAAACTCACACTTGACCACTGGAGATTCGATCAGGTGCTTACTTAGAAGGGAGCTGATAATGGTGGAATTAAGATGTTACCTGGAGGAAAATAAAGTAAGGTGGAAGCAGCAGCTCTGCTGGATGGCTCCCCAAAAGAGTAATCACTGTGACAAATGTGTCAAGGAGATTTGTACATTAAATGTCAGCAATGTACCAGGAAGCTTTATGACATTATTCATTTGACTCGGCCAGGCACTGAATTAAGGGCTGAGGGTGTAAAGTATTGTCTCTATTTTACCCAGGAAGAAACTGAGGCACAAAGACATCCAGTAATTCACCTAATGTCACATAGCTGTTAAGTGATAGAGCCAGGATTTAGTCCAGATCTACTGACCTCAAACTCCTGTTCTTTCTCTTAGGTCAGTCACACTGTAGGGAAAAGCAAAAGAACAGAGTTGGGAAACGGATAAAAAATAAAAAGATAGCCTACCCCCATAAGAACCTGTTTTTTTCCAAACAGAATCTTTCAAATTATATTGTACCACCTGGCATGTTTTAATGTTGCCTTTTTTATAAATTGACATTTTACAGGAGATATGAATTAAATTCACATTAACAATCACTTTTTGACACAAATGTTTAATATTATAAATAGGTTATTCTCAATATTAATGATCCCATATTAAGAAAGATTATACATGTGAATCAACAATAATAAAAAAATTGGGAAAACAATTATTTTATGAGTGCTCACTTAGAATATAACCATATGTCATCACATATTCATTTAGGTCATATTCTATAAAATATCGAATTTGAAAGCAAGGATTATGCCTCAGTCTTTTTCATCTGGCTCCAACCCCAAGTTCTTCAAGCAGAGCATTGTAAAAAGTAGATGCTTAACAGATAATAGTGAATAGAATGAAATTTTTTTCTTATTTACCCAACTTCACATAAATATTTTTTGTGACCCCCTTTGTGAATTTGTTCAAAATATCGAACTCCTCAAAGATTTTGCACACTTCATTGTTTTGCAAGATAATTCTGTCTGTGGGCATGTATTCCAAAACTCAAAACCCTCAGTTGTTCAAGGCTTGAGAGTAAAGGAGTAGAATATTAGTATTTTCCCCAGGAAGTCAGAGTTATGAAATTCGTAGCCTGGAATGTAATTCTTCCTTCTGATTTAATCCAGGTACCCGATTCTACTCTCTTTTGTCAAGTGGAATATATAAAGCATTGAAGGCTAATTCTTCGCAGAAATTATCTCCAGTACCTGCTGCATCTGGTAAATCTGACTGGGGAAATATCTAGGAAGAACATTAAAAGTGACAAGTGACTTCTTCTGGCTGCCTGTGGCGAAATACAAACTAGATATAAAGACAAATGACTGAAAGAACTGTTTAGTTTTACAGCAGAATTTAGAGAAAACATGAAGACCCAGGGTAGTCTTTATGGCAAGCAAAAAGTTTTCAAAGTAAGAAAATGCAAAGATCAAATCCGAAGTGTTGCCAGTAAAATTTATTCTCAGAATAAATTTTGAGGTAAATCCTCAAAGTCAGGGATGCAAATGGAAAACCATTTTCCAATTTTGAGAGGTTGGAAAGATTTAAGGGTATGCCTCCTAGACCTTCTTCCCTATACGAGAGGGATTCCAAGAATCTTAAGGGCACTGTCAGAGTTTGGGGGTAATTTGTCATACAACAACGTGCAAGAGAAACACCAACTTTAAAACATTTGCCAACCCTATGTGTACAAGGTGTGTCATTTCCCTGTTTCTTTCATTTGTATTTTTCTCACTGCCAGTGAGTTTGAGAAGCTCATTTTGAATCCCTGCAAATCCCCTATAAATTGGTGAACATGGTTTGGAAGGGGCAAAAAGGTTATTCTGAACTAGTCAGAAGAAATCATCTATATGGGATCAACTACAGTGCAGAATTGATGGAGAGAAATTTCCAAAGAAGAAAATAATCCCAGAATGGTGGGTTGGTGGTTGGCCCACCCTTACACAGAGCTAGTATGTTGTAGCTAACTTCAGGAGGCTTATTCAACAAATTAGGGCCTCTATCCCCTTGATTTTGGGAACGTTGACATCTGGGTTTTAGAAATTACAATCCAAATGGCCAAGTGTACAATTCTGGGGTTGCTGCGATCATCTGTACCAAAAGTGGCAGAAGTCCTAGAGCCTCCAGCAGGAATCGAGCAGGAAACCACTGGGTCAGAAGCCTCTCTAATTAAAAGGAAGTGAGGCTGAAACTGTGCTCATGTTGAGGTGGAGACAGCCAGGTGACTACAGAGGGGCTTCAAAGCACCCTCCAGCTCTGACTGGCATGGGTCAGTTGGTTGGGTGTTGTCCCGCAAAGCCCAAAGTTGCTGCTTTGATTTCTGGTCAGGGCACACAGCCAGGGAGCGGGTTCGGACATGTATAGGAGGCAATCGATTCCTGTTTCTCTCTCACATCGATGTTTTTCTCCCTCACTTTCTCCCTCTGTTCTCCTCTCTCTGAAAAATAGATAAATAAAATCTTTAAAAATAAAAAAACTCCCTCTAGCTCCCCTGGATTGGCAATCAGCAATTTTCAGATCAGGAATTGGATATTTCCAATGTTTATATCTGGGAGCAGAAGAACAAAACAAAGAACCACCTGCAGACTCTCTGAATCAACTTCTCATATATGAAGGGATAACAATAAAACAAGTCCACTGAATATATGTCAATGAGTTCAAAGGTGTGAGGAAGCTAAGAAAAGCACTCTCATGAATGCGAATTGCGCACATAGGAAGCTGATTGGCTTTTAATACTTAAAGTGCTAGAATTAGTACCGTCTTATTCCAAAAATTTTAATTCATATTAAATCAACTCAGTATAAAAATTCTAATATAAGCTCACTCTTCGTTTCCTTATGAAGAATAAACACTTCCATTCTTAAAATAGAAAGGTGTGGGAGAGGAAAAATGGAAAACTCTTTACTGAACTTTCCTGAAAAGGGGCCAAGGAAGAAATTAGCTTCAAGCTGAAACCTTTTAAAGTAACTCTGGAAAGGTCAGGACCAAATCTTCACACTGCATAGGTCTCTTTTATTTTGACACTGTCAACTGTTAAACTGAGTTGTTGTTTTTAGTAAGTATTGAAGTATAATTTGCATGTGATAAGGTGCACCCATTTGAAGTTCACAGTTTGATGAATTTTGACAAATGTATTCACGTGGGTAACCATTAGCACAAACAAGACATGAAATGTTTCCATCTATCCTAGAAATTCCCCCCGGTCTCTCTTTACTCAATTCTCAACCCCTGTCTAAGGCAATCACCGATCTGTTTCTGTCACATTATATTTGTTTTCTCTGTTCTCAAACTTCATATAAATGGAATCTTACAGTATGTGTTTTTGTTTCCAGGTTCTTTTGCTCACCATAATGTTTTGAGATTTATTCCTATGTTTGCATGTTTTGGCAGTTTGATTCTTTTGATTGTTGACTAGTATTCCATTCCGTGACTATAACAAATTTAATATATTTATTCTTCTGTCAGAGATGTGTGGCTGTCTCCAGTTTCATTCTATCATAAATAGAGGCATATAAGTATTTATGTATAAGGTTTGTGAATATACATTTTCATTTCTCTTCAATTAATACCTGAAAGTGCAATCGCTGAACCATATATTTATGGTATATGCTGCTTTTTGTAAGAAGCATCGTGGTTTTCCAAAGTGAGTAGACCATTTTACATTCGAGAGTTCCATTTGCCCCTTATCCTTGTCAGCACCTAACATTGTCCATTGTTTTGATGTCATCTATTTTGTTTTGTTTTTTGTTTTCCTCATGTAATACAAATAGATGTACGCTTTTATGTAACTCATTCTGTAGTGCTCTTTGGTGTTTTGAAATTAAAGCTCGAATTTATGAAAAGCGTTGAGAGTGGCTAGACAGCCTGGCTGGGAACAAAGTATTATGCACATTGACAAATTTAGTCAGCAGATCCAAGAGCAAAGGATTTCATCTGGGTTTCTCAGGGTAATCAAAATGCATGTTTGCTTTTGAAAGTTGTAGAAGAATGGCTAGGAGGCAGGGACAGCAGGATCTGGGGGGAAAGGGTTTGGCTTTTTCAGGGAAGCAGAAACTAAACTACAGAAAAGCTGCCCTTAATCCGGGTTATAATCTTACCAACCAGTACAGCAGGCCAGGGAGAGGCCAAAGGGAATGGTGGGGACTGTGGCGAAGCAGAGAGGAGCAACCCCTATGCGGCTTCACCAGGGGGCAGTGAAGACTCAGGTGAGTTTCAGAGAAACTCCAAATCTAAACCAGTAAGTGCAATTTCCCCAGTTTTAAATGTTGACGAATAATTCTAGATGTCTCAGACACTCAGTAGAGACAAGCCTGCAGACCTAATGTTTGCACCATTGCCCTAAACAGACCTGGTCTCCAAAACAGTCACTGCAAAACAGTCACAGAACATCATTCCTCTCTCCTTGAGCGTGCCCAGAATCACCTTTCCAACACTGACAGGGCCAGACCTGCCATGTTTTGCAACCCATGCCCCAGTTCTGACAAGCGAACCATCACATATACACTCCCACACATCCACACTGCTGTGTTGAGAATCTTTGTATGTTTGGGATGTCAGGCACCAAAGCCAAGATTTGATGAGCTTTGCTTTCCTGAGGTCTGGCTGATAAAAACGTTTGTTTCTGTGCTTGTTTTTCCAAACATTAAATGATCGTTTTAAAATGTGCACACATCTCAGATGGCTTTACCCTTGGCCTTCTGTGTGAGGTGCTCTCTGTTCCCTCCCACATGGGGGTCAGGACCGTGATTTCAACCAGATGGAGGCATCCTAGTTCACATGCAAGCACCCACCCCGGCCCCCTCCATGGCTCCCCGCGCTCATTCCCAGGGCGGCCAAAACGAAGTACGCAGACTGGGTGGGTGGCTGAAGCAACAGAAGCTTGCTCACTTTCATTTCTGGAGGACAGAAGTTGTCTGTGAATAGGCAATTTTACTTATCCATGATGAATTAATATTTCCCTTTCTTGCTTTACTACACTTGTTAGGTCTTCCAGTTCAATATTAAACACAGGTGGTGAGAGTGGACATCCTTACCTTGTTTTCAATCTTAGAAAACTTTCTCCTGAAACAGCCAGGACATACCAGTAATGAGGGGAAAATCAGAGAACAAGTCTTTTCAGAAAGATTTCAAGGGGAAAAAAAATCATCCTAGAATGTTGGATTGGTGGCTACTCCATTCCTGCCCAGAACTACAATAGCTTTGTGGCTGGTAACCAGGGAGGAGTATGACTTTTTCCCCCTTGATTCTAGGGAAACTGACATCTAGGGTTTTTAGAAGTTACCATCCAAAATTGCCACATTTACAAGTCTGAGATTGCTTCTATTATTTATCCTAGCCAAAGTGACATGGGCGCCAGAGCGCCTCCAGCACTGAAATCAGAAGCCTAGCTGGTTAAAAGTGAGGCTGAAATCTTCTCTCCTGATGGTTGAGGCAGAAACGCCCACGGTGTTAGCAAAGGTGAGAGAAGGCTTAAAAACACCCTCCAGCACCCATTGACTGGCAGACAGCAACTTTTAAATCAGAAATGGAATAATTTCCAAGTTTTATACATGGCAGCTGGAGAGCAAAATTGAGAAAACATGAAGTCTCTCTTTAAAGAGTCGTAAGATCTTTACTGACTGAAGTGTTTTCATCAAAGGTACGTAATATTTTGGTAGATAGTTTACCAAAATATTATAATTTCATTAGATATGATAGAGACAGATATAGGTGATACAGATATATATGATGACACAACCTAACATTAATTTATTTACTGAGCCATGAACTCTTTTAGGATGAGAAAAAATCTTTGAAAACCCATAAAATAAATCTAATTCAATCAGTCACAAATATTACATTTCAGTATATAGTATTCCTGGGTACAAACATATAATATTTCAGGGTCAAGTATTTTCCCAAACATTTCCTCTTAATAACTTTGAAAATAAAAAAGGGTAAAAGGGAAGGAAAAGAAAGATTTGTTGGATATTGCCCAGACCATACAGGGCTGAGGATATTACTTCATAACTCTCCAGGAACTTCTAGATTGAAGACAGGATGATGGAGAGAATGTGGGTGCCTTGTAAAGCTGGTGCCTTCAAGTCTGTGAACAGGGAGGCCTGGTGAGTGTGACAGATTGGCAGAAAACTAAGGCCCTGGATCATATGTACAAAGTTTTTCAATAGCATTATTGTGCAAACATTTCACATTTGTCATAATAATATCAGTGGAATTTCTAGGACAAGAATGTGCTTATTTTGTAAAAGCTTTTGAATGATGTTACCAAATGTTTTTTATCAATATTACACTCCAAGTCTAGGGTATGAATGTTTGATTTTGCTTACAAAAAAATCACTATTGGATTCTATTTTTTTAAAAAAAGTTTCAAAGGGCATTAGTGTTCTGCTTGGTGTAGGAATTGTGAATGGCTCTGAATCACCTATGAAAGGATTACCTATTCGACCTGGATATAAAACTTTCACATAAAACAAATTATAGAAGTCTTTTTAACTTATTCCTCCTCATAGACAATCAGAGATCCAGAAGCTTTTTTTTTAAGTATTAAGGAGATTCCAGTGATTTCAAATTAAAAAAAACAAAAACAATAATCTCAAAGAAAAAAACCTGAGTATAAATTATGTAGGTTGGAAACATACTGATTTAAAACTTAAATCAGCATGAATTCACATTGTCTTTATTCAAAAATTCTAATTTATTCTAAATTACTTTCAGTTCAAAGTACCTAACGTAGCCTAGCTTATTCTTTATTTTCTTGCTGAAAAATAAACAAAGATATTTTTAAAAAGGAAAGGGTAGGGAGGAAGGCCAGAAGGAAGGGAGGGAGGGAGGGAATTTTAGAGTAGGGAGAGAATAAAGGAAGTAAATAAAGGAAAAAGAAAAGGAGGAAAGGGAGGAGGGGGCATTCAAGAGAAACAAAGAGATCTTATTCTTTCTATTATCTATGTGACCCACAGAATCATTAAGAAATACTATGACATTCCTGTTGTATGCTCTAAGACTTGGGGCCGTTTGTTATCTGGGAGAGTAGCAGAGCTGGGGAAGGAGTTCACATATTTTGACCCCAGGGTCTATGCTCTTAACTATGCCAACTAGGCTGCTTCAAGATCCTGTGGATTTTGTTATGAAAAGAACAGCAGACTGTGCTGGAAACTGGGCCCAGGACCTGACTGTGAGAATGACATAGATAAGCTCGTCTCACAGCCTCAGCAAATCTCCTGTGTCAAAGTTGGTCCCTGATTAAGGGGAAATGGGATGGGGACATCTGAAAGGAGGCACTTGAGAACATTCTGATTTTCAACTTAAAGTGTTGGAATTTATACTGTCTTTATTTAGAACTAATTTATGCTAAATCACTCTTAGTTCAAAGAAACTAATGTAGCTTCGTTCACTCTTTATTTTCTTGCTTAAGAATAAACCAAAAGATAAAGAAAGGAGGAAATGCAGTGATACCTTTGAACCCTCTGAATCTGCAGAATCGACCCATTTATTTTTACTAAAACTCATCTTTGTCTAGAATATTTCCCTGCCCTGACCTGATTTCCTCACTCTCCTACAGACTTCCCTTGTGAGTGCTCCCTAAATAAATCACTTGCCCAGGAGCCCCACCTCAGGCTTGGCTTCTACAAAAACTGACGCTCACGATTCAGGAATGAAGAGGTCAGAGGAGGAGAGGAGAGTCCCATGCCACTCCTTCTGGTGACCTGCATGGAGAATATGTGTTTCCTGTCGTTGAACTTTAAGCTTTCCTGGGCTAGAAGTTCTGATTCCCAGGTGGAAGACTTCTATTAGGAGTCATAGTAACTGTTCCACTAAACCTAAAGTCACAGCTGCTGATCTTTTCGGGCTCATCATGCCTGTAGACCAGTAGGCAAAGGAGAGAGTTACTAGACCAGCAGGAGAAATTCACATGGATTATCCCACGAGAAGATAAGGTTGCTGCTACATAAGAAGAGCAGAGAGGAGTATGTACGGTACTCCAGGAATTCACTGGGGTTTCTCCTGGCACGTCCACGTCCGGGGAAACAATAAACAGCAATTTGCATGAACCACTGCCTAACAAGGGCTTTGTAACCAGAGTCTCACAATTTTCAGAGATGAAGCTCTGAGTTACCTCACTGGACCAGCAACCTAGACAGCCGAAAGTGCTGCCAAGTAAGAGTGGAATGTAGAATGGGTGGGAAAAGGGGGGAAATAATAAATACGCATCGTATTATCAGACCCAGCTGCAGCAGCAGGGTCTGTAACTTGTCTCATTAATCCTACTTTTATAAGTTTTTATTTTTGACATTGTGACTGGCCACCGCCTTGAAGAAAAGCGCTGACAGGATGGAGGGAGTCAGTGCGGAACGCAGGGTAGGTCTGAGTAGTGTGGAGGCAGGCTCCGCAGATGTTATTTGTGCCCTGCTCCTTTCTTTCCCTCAGGCCTTCCCATTCTGTGTACTCCAGCCAACTTCCCACCGCCAGAATCCACATGTCTGTGCCAAAGCCTTTTTCCAAATTTGTGGGTGAGCATTCTGTCTGGGCACAGCACACTGGAAGTGCCAGAGACTTAACTTCTAGAAGCAGCCCTCAAGCAATCACTGATCAGAGTTAATATCAGAACACCCCATCACCACTCCAGAGTAACTATTTGGAGTTGTGTAACACGATTTCAGAGAGTTAATTACCCAGGAATTTAGCTCAAGGTGCCATCAGTGTTGACTTACTAGGTAAGACAGCTTCTTGGCTGCTTTCCTTTATCTCCACTATCCTCCAGGTCTTTCCAGAACCTCCAAAATAACCTGCTTGCACATAGATCCTCATCTGAGAGTCTGCTTTTGGGGAACTCAGATTCACACAGCAACTCGGAACCTGGCATTTAAACAATTTGTATTGATAAGGTTAAAATAGACAGACAAGCAAACAGATAAAAGGTAGGAAGAGATAGATAGATGGAATCATGGATGGAGGGATGGAGGGATAGAAAGTTAATACATAAAATCGAGAAGAGAATTATTGGAAAGGAGAAGGATCACAGACACTTTTGTCTGGAAAGTGTGTGTTGATTAAATTTATATTTTTTTACTGAATATTTTAAAATTACAAATTGCTTTTAATTTCAAAAATTTTTACTGTGAAGATTTTCAAACTTTTACAAAAGTAGATAGAATAGTATCATAAATTCCCATGTACCCATTTTCCAGCCTCTAGCAATTATTTATTTATAGCTATTTTGCTACATATATACTTTTACCCACTCACCCCACTTTATGTTATTTTGAATAGAGTCCCAGATATCATACCATTTTATCTGAAAACATTTTAGCGTATATGTCTAAAAGATAAGGGCTTTTAAAATAACCATTATCACATGTAAAGCAATTAACAATTTCTTAACTTCATAAAATATCCATCAGTGTTAAATTTTCCAATTATCTAATAAATGTCTTTTTTTTTACAGTTTGTTGTTTAAGTTGAGATCCAAATAAAGCCTGTACATTGTAACTGCTTGATATTTCTTTTAAATCTCTTTTAACTATAGGTTCCTTAGTACATCTCTCTCTTTTTCTTACAATGCATTTGTTGAATAATTACTTGATGTATTTTAATTTAACAAAATATGGCTAAATCGAATGCAAATTATATTTTTACTTCCTATGAGTCATGCAATTTTTAACTCAGGGTTAAGCCAGTGCATTGACATGATTTCTTCTTTTCTTCAGACGAATGTCGGAAACTTTTATTTGCAATATAATGTGGGAGGCACTCTCAAAATGTAAATGCTTGGAGGCTGTGGAAACAGACATATGTATATGAAAGTAAAATCAGGGGCTCTCAGAAGCTGGATGAGTACAGAGAATAAATGCCAACTCACTTTCTAAACCTGGAAATTGATCATGTCACTTTGCTTAATGTGTTTCTATGGTTTTCCACTACACAGAGAATAAACTCCAAATTCTTACCCTGGCCCACGTGACCAGGACCTGACTTTGCATCTGACCTTATGAGCGCTGCCTCTCCCTTAGGACACTGCAGTCACAGACCTTCTCTTCTAGCCTTTCACCACAGCAGGGTTTATGCACGTGCTGCTTTTTCTGCCCAGGTAGTGCTTGCTGTTCCTAACTCGAAATGTGTCTCCTCAAGATAGAGGACTGAGCAGATGCAGAGTATTCCCCAAGTTTACCAACATATAGCCAAACCTAAAAATAAGAGGAAAAAATATCCCAGTGACCACCACGGGAACTTAGCCACAGTAATATGCAGAAATCAAAACTGTGTGCCCTGGGGATGTAAATAGTACGGCCAGTTTGGAAGCCAGTTGGAAGCTCCTTACAAAATTAAACATATTTTTATCATATGATCTAGCAATCACACTTCTTGGTATTTACTCAAAGAAGCTGAAATCTTATGTCTACGTAAAAATCTGCCCATGGATGTTTATAGCAGCTTTATTCATAATTGCCAAAACTCAGAAGCAAGCAAGATGTCCTTCAGTAGGTGAATGGATAAATAAACTATGGTACCTTCAGACAGTGGAATATTATTCAACACTAAAAAAAAAATGAGCTATTCAAGCTATGAAAAGACATGGAATGAACTTAAATTCATGTTACTGACTGAAAGAAGCCAATCTGAAAAGGCTGCACACTGTATAATTCCAACTATATGGCATTCTGGAAAAGGCAAAACTATGGAGACAGTAAATAGGTCAGTGGTTTCCAGGAGCCAGCGGCATTGGGGAAGAAGGCAGAATAGATGAAACACAGAGGACTTTCAGGATGGTGAAAATACTCTGTGTGAGCTACAATGATGGCTTTATACATTTGTCCGAACCCATAGAATATACAAAACCAAGAGTGAACACTAAGGTAACCTATGGACTTTGGGTGGTTATGATAAGTCATTGTAGGTTCATCAACTGGAACAAATGTATTACTGTGGTGCGGAATGTTAGTAGTTGAGGAGGCTGTGTATGTGTGGGGATAAAAGGTATGTGGGAAATCTCTGCACTTTCCCCTCAGTTTTGCTGTGAACCTAAAGCTGTTCTCAGAAAATAAAGTCTTCAAAAAAAACCCCAAAAAACTATGTGGTTCATGTGTGAATCTAGACAAGGTAAATTCCTTGAGTGCTACACCTTAAATTCATATTTAAACATGGAATCATACCTGATAATAGTTCATTTGACTATAGAGTTCTGGATTGAAATGTGTTTTCATGAACCCAGAGATCAATAGCTATTATCCCTCCCTGAAAGAAGTACTGGTGAATGGACTTAGGAAAAAAAAAAAGACAGCATTGTGTCATAAGAGAAGAATTAGTGGGGACAGAAATCAGCAAAAATTGGTTGGAAAAGCCTAAATATGCATTGACTGTAAATTGTATAATTATTTAGAAAATGTAAATATTCACTTACTATAAATAATTTAATTGTCTCATTTTTTAAATAATACAAGAAAAAATAACATGGAAGATGGGAAGGCAGCATTTTGAGGGAATTTAACTTGTGGTAAGGCCCTGGTCTAATTCAAGAGACTAGAAATACAAATTTATGTCGATGTTATTTTTTTAATATAACATTAAGGGCACAGGTTAAAATTTTGAGTAACCATCAAAGGAATTGAAATAGAATATGGTCATGTTAAAAATTGGAAGTCAAAGAAACTTAACTTGTCCAATAAGAGACAGAAAAAGAGAAATAAACAGGAAGCTCATGGCATTGGCATAGGATAGATGGACACATGGAATAGAAGAGAGCTCAGAAATAGACCCATATCTATATGGTCAGTAGCTTTTTTTTACAAAGGTGTCATAGCAATTCAGTGGGGAAGATCTCAAGTCTTCTCAACAAATGATGCAGGGACAAGTGGATATCCATAAGGAAAAAAGTGCACCTTGATCCCTAACGCTGCCAAGGTGGGCTACCAAGGTATATTTATTTCTCAAAATTCATTGAGCCATATGCTTATGGTGTGTGTACATGTGCATGCCCATGTGTGTGCACACATGTGTATTGTCCATAAAGTAATACTCACTTTTTAAAAATTTTATTAGTGCCCTGGCCAGTGTGGCTCAGTTAGTTGGAGCACCTTCCCATAATCGGTTGCAGTTCGATTCCTGGTCAGGGCACATACTTAGGATACAGTTCAATCCCCTGTCCAGACACAGGCGGGAGGCAACCAACCGGTGCTTCTCTCTCACATCAATGTTTCTCTCTCTCCCTTCCTCTTTCTCTAAAAACAATGAAAAAAAAAAACTCCTCAAGTGAGAATTAAAAAAGAGTAATAATGAAATCTTTATTAGAGATGATTATGTTTTTCCACAACCTTTGCTCTCAACATGTTACCTCCTCAGGGTCACTCCATAACCACTCTAGACCACCAACGCCTGGAGCATCCTGGACTGTACCGACTTCAGCCTGAAAGAGGCAAAATGTTATCCAGCCACGATTCCTCATTGCCCCTGCTCAACAGCCAGCCTTCGCCCCCCATGCCCACTGGCTCTTCCCCTACATGTTTCCCCCATTCCCTCCCGCCACCTCCAGCACCTTACATCACCTGTTACCTCCTTGCCTCCCCTTCCAATCTCCTCGTCTCTGTCCACTGCAAATGCTTGACAGGTTGCCTCCTGCAAGGTAAGAGGTAACAGCCACCACTCCTGGTTGTTACTTTGAACTTGGGGACCCCAAACTCACCCTCCTGTCTGGGTGCCTGTGTGGCTTGTTCAGTACCTGATGAATCCGAGTCATTTCTGGTGTCTCCAGAGCAGAAGGCCTTGCAGGAAGGTGGAATCAAAACTGGATTACTACCTTTTTTTCTCCAATTGCTGCTTGCTCATCCCCTTGAGTCTGATGCTAACTCGGGTCTTGCAGGATGCATTCTAAGAAGGGGATGCCAGGCATTATCCTTGGAGAACACAGAAGCTAGGCAAGGCGGACATGCATGGTTGCACGAGTTGTGTGTTTCACAATATACCCCGCTGAGCAAATAGAGGAGCCTGAAACCCAGCTTTCAGTCCTCTTTCCAAGCCATTTGCCCTTGGGACTATGTCTCTCTAGCGGACCATTAGTAAAATTGCTTACTAATTTGCGAAAAGTACCATAGAAAACCACATCCACCACGAAAATCAGCCTGGGGAAGACAGGAAGGGGCAGTGGCTTTGGTTGGGTTCAGAATTCCTGCACCATTCAGGACCCCAAGATCCTGGAAGGCAAGGACAAAGCAGCCTTGTTTTACACGCTTCTCTGAGTAGGTCTGAAAGAAGGCAGCCTGAAGACATGAGCCAGTTTCAATGAGACCCATTATCAATGTTCAGTGAACTAAATGATTTACTAAAATCATCACAGCCCCTGCCTGGCAAGTTGCATTTGTCCACTCGGATTTGGCCAAAGATGCCCTCACTCCCTCTTAGGACTATGCCACCTGACCTATGTCCAGGTGTTTCAAAATCAGTTTCCCGATCAAACAGATTCCATAGCTTGTCACCTCAGAACAATAAACAGGCTCCTTCTTGTGATCCAGAGCCTGTGGACCTAGGTACTGTACCCCTACATTGGGGCTGACTTTATGATCAGTCCTGGGCAGAACCATGCATCCCCACAGGTATTAGATGGGGATTGGAGTCACTTCTAAAGAGTCTAGGAAGGGCACACATCTGAGCTGCATGTCAAGCAGTTATCCAGGAGAGAGCGGTTAGCCTTCTTACGCACCCTGCTTGTAAGGGTTTCATCCTTTACTGGGCAATTTTCAGAAGAGCCAGTGGCAGTTGGTTTAGTAGTTGGAGCCCTGATGAAACAGCTAAAATCAGGAACCACTTGGAGAGAGAACCCCCTGGGCATTCCAACTGAATAGCAATGATCATGTGTTTACATCAAACAACTTGATTTATTTAGTTGCTACATGTTAGTCTTCCCCCATTATGCTGCCAATGCCCAGAAGAGCAGGGATCCATCTGTTTTGTCCCCAGATGTGCCCCCAGTGCCTAGCACCATGCCTTGCACAAAAACCTGTTGAGTGGGAAAAGGACTTGGTGGGTGAGAAGTGACAGAGAAAACCTAAGGTTTGAGGTAGAAGCAGGACTCCTCCTTTAAGCGGTGTGGTCTGGGCGGGCAAAGTGGAGAGCCATGACCTGACTTGGCATTTGTACCCCTAGAGCAGACCAGAGAAGGCTGAGTGACCAGGAATCACAGAGCAGGAACATTTGGGCTCCAGTTGCGGTGTGCAGGGTATATAATATATGAAATGCTTGCTCCCTTAAGCTCTACTCTGTCTGGCAGTGTGTAGCTATACCAACTTATGTTTGGCTAGCACTTGTATGGTACATCTTTTTTGTCTTCTTACCTTTGACCTTAGGATGTTTCTCTTGCTGACACTCTCTCATAATGTCTTTGTGGAAACTGACCCTCAGAAGTCTGAGGTATGTCTTGGTATGTTCCTGTCTGTTGCACACTTGATTCATTTCATTCTTATGTGACAGTGAAGCACAAGTCACAGGACGCCAAGGCATAGGGAAGTCCTGTGTTCCATTTTCCTTCTCCTGCATACAAATCACAATGCCAGGTGTCACCCGCTCAGCTTATAGCCTCTGCCTCCCCGTGCTTTTCTTATGCTTTCCTTTAACTGTATTCACAGCTGTCCTGAGAGGGAAAATGTTCTGTCCCGACAGGGAAAATGTTCTGTCCCCTCTGATCATTTCACATAGGACAGAAATGAAAGACTCATGGTGACACTGAATTAGTGTTCTTTTACTTTATTTGAAATATTGGTAAGCCATCTTTTCTCCAATTTTGCATAGAAATATAAATGTCGAGTGTAATTTTCAAGCAGAAAATTTTGTTGACAATTTGAAAGCTGTGTAATTAGGAGAAATAACATTTCAACAAGGGACATTGACACACCACTTAAGTCTTCTTTCTTACTTCAGACAGATATGCCTTTATGGGGACAGGCACATAGGCCTTAGTACAGCTCACTCAGGAAACATGTAATAAAGTAGTATGCCACAGGACCTCATGATCCTTCTTGGGGAGAGATTCTTCAATGGCTTCCAATAGACTTTGATAAAACCTGGCACATAACCGATGCCTTGGAATGAATGAAGGATGATGGTTTCTTCTCCTGGGTTCTAGTATTCCCATTTCTCTTGATTACAACAGGTCCGTGTACTGAGCGGAGGGACTATATTCTCTATAAATGTCACTAGCAGCACCCAACATTACTAAGAACAAATCTCCCATTCCCTTGCAAACTCCTCACCCACTCAACACTCAGCTCTCCACACCTGATACAATCAAAACCCATCAAAGTGAGATCAATGGCCCTGAAGCCACCTAGCTTATTTGTGCAGCCCTGACTTAAGAAGAGCAAGCAAACATCCACCTACAATGGAAAAAGGAGCTTTCTTTGACCTCTCACATTCTTCAACCTCTTACTCTCCTTCAGTGAGCGATGTCTTTCCTTACGTCTAAGCTAGAGCTTTGGCTAAGTAATCGGAACAGCTTCAGTCAGCCAGAGAGGATGCTGTCCAGAACTTCTAAACCATGCCACGGGCACCATCAAGGACTGGATGACAAATCAGTTTCCTCATTAATTGGTAGTGGCTATATGAAGCCCGGTGTGGAAAAGCCAGCTGAGGCCTTATCTAGGCTACATGGAAAAAGATTTCTGATTGCTTAATAACCCATACCTTGGTTTCATTATGAAAAAAATTATCTAAAACTTGGAAATAAGGCAAAAAGCTGTCTATGACCTTTTTAGTATCGTGCCAGAGCACTGTCTAAAAGACTATCTCAGGGCCACTTGACTAAGGAAATGTGACTTTGCTCAATTTACAACTTAATAAATTAACTAGGGACCCAGCTCTGTAAGAGTAGATATTAATTTGGAAAAAATGTATAAGGTCCAAATTATTTTTACCCACTGGAGATACATTCTGATCAGTAGAGAATATAGACCCAAAGATAATGAGTATGTTGTCCTATAGCACCTTGACCAATTTTGTATCTAATTTAGCAATCCAATCCTAGCACCCTTTCAATTATTTTAAGAGCACTACATTTTATATATCAGTTTCTGAAATCCTTTCTGAAACCAGCTTTGCCATCCTGTTGGTTGGTTCTTTCACTAATGGGCTAAATAAAACTTTGATGCATGCTCATCATGTATTTGCAGGAGGTTTTAACATCTTCTGAAAATTATTCCTTGACATGTGGGAGGAGGGAGGTGAAGTGGAAGTCATCAGTTTTGCATTCCTGGCTTGGAAGGCCAGAAGAGGTGAAGGGTTTGAGGATGTTGCCCACACGGGCTTGCATTCTGCAGTTCATCCCAGGCCCTCCATTGGCCAGGGAGCTAGCTGTGTCCAGAGAGATCTTCATATGTGTTATTAGTGGCCTGCTGGGCCCACCCCGTTCTCTAGTGATGAGAGAGACCATGTTGTCTTTCAACACCAGAGGAAACTTTAGTGACCTAATGAAATCTCACCAACATTATATAAGGAAGTGATGTATCGCTTCAAGCCTAACTCCGAGAAGTCAGTTTAAATAAAACTTTGTGTAGTTCAAACCGTTTTCACATCCCAACGTCTTTCCTAACACTCTGTTCTAGCTCCTGTCCCGTCATTCCTACTGTACCCTGTAGTTACCAGGATGGAGTAATAATAACTATTGTTCATTGTGTGCCTACTATTTATCAGGTTAAGTTCTAAGTACTTGATGTGGATTAAGTTATTTAATATGACAACTACTGTAGAAGAGAAGCACCATTAATTATCATCCCCTCTATTTACAGATGAAGGTACTGAGGGGCTAAACACAAGTAACTTTCCCCAGATCTCATAGCTCATCAATGGCAGAACTGAGATTTGAACCTTGGAAGAAGTCATACTCTTACCCACTGCACAGTTGCTCCTTTCACATTAAATTTTAATGTGAATTAAATTTTAAACAAACTTAGAATTAAAAGTTAAACAAACTCAGCATAAAAGGCTCAATTCTTGGGTTGATGGAAAAGTTCTAGAAATAGAAAGTGGTAGTGGTTGTACAACTTTGTGAATGTACTTAATGCCACTGAATTGTACACTTAAACATGGTGAAAATGGTAAATTTCATGTTATGTGTATTTTAACACAATTTTTAAAAATTAAAAACTCCATTCTGCTACATACTAACCATGTGACTTTGGACATGAATGAGTTAACTGCTAAAATGGTGATGAGAGGACCTACCTCATGAGGTTGCTGTAAGGATTGAACTGGTTAATCGATGTAAATTGCTCCACAGAGTTTCTGGCAGCACATAGGAAGCCATAAATGATTGTGAGCTTAAATAAAAGGCAATAGGGATCATTATCAGGAAGAGTAAAAGGTATGAACTTTATTGTTTATCCAGGAAAGACTCCCTGTGTTCTCCTAGGAGGTAGAAGCATTAGCCAATCAGCAGCGATAGTTCCCATTTGGATCCAAGAGTTCTTTAAGTATTGGCTTACAAAGATTCAGAGCCACACTGGCTTCCCCACCATTGGACCTCAACCTAGAAAGGACATGCCAGTGTGACCTCACCTCCACAGCAAATGCACTCAGATAGAAAGAAAAATAAAACAACTATTATTCCTACATTTATGGCACCCAGGCTCAATGCCAGGCATTATTACAAAAAGTTTTGCATTATTATCCTATTTCATCATCACTCCTTTCTGAGATTAGCATTACTACTGCCCCTATTTTTAGATTAGAAAGAAAAAAAAAAACCCCTAAGATTCAGAGAAGTTAAAAAGTTTATTTTTGGTCACCCAATTATTGAAGAGCAGACTCAAGATTTGAACCCAAGACTACGCATCTTAGTCAGTTCTAGCTGCAATAACAATATACCATATACTGGGTGGTTTAAACAACAACCATTTATTTCTCACAGTGCTGGAGTTTGGGAGGTCAAAGATCAAGGTGCTGGCAGATCTGGTGTCTGGCGAGGGCCTGCTTCCTGTTTTGCAATTGGTCATCTCATATCTTCACATGGCAGAGAGAGAGAGAAAAGCACATTCTCTCTACTTTCTCTTCTGATAGGGACACTAATCTCATCACAAGGGCTCTACTCTCATGACCTAATCACTTCCCAAAGGCCCCACCTCCTAATACCATCACACTGGGGGTTAAGATTTCAACATATGAATTTGGGGGAAACACATCCAGTCCATACAGTGTTACTCCTAAATGCTCATGTTGTGCCACTATGCTGCACTGCCACCAAGAATGTGACATGTTTGGAGCAATATTAATTTTTCCAGAATTCAAAACACAAAACAAAACACTGTGCAGAAGAAGGGGAGAGCAGTCTTTTGACCTTAAGGCAGGGAGAAACTAGTAGAGTACCCATATTTTTATAAGCTTCCCTGGAAAAGTGTTCCCTTAAATGACCTTTTCTCTTTCATTTCTCTTACCTGCCCAGGTCAAATCTTAGTTTTGTCCCCTAGAATATAACCCACAGCCTTCACTCTGGAGGGGGCCACACCAGGATCTGGGGTTATGAAGATGTTTTTCAGTAGACACCAAAAAGAAGAGATGGGTACCCTGGGCCCATCCTACTGTGTCCCTGCAAGTGGAGCAGAGTCCCAGACAAAGCAAAGAGGAGGAGAGAGCTACTGGGATGGTGTACAAGAGGAAATGTACACAATATCCCTCTTCAGAGGTCGCAGCCTTCTTGGAACCATTTACTCTAGGACCCATGATTTCGTGGGGCTGTGTTTTAGAAGTGGGTTTGTGTGTTGTGGTGACAATGAGATAAATTAGAATACTGTTGTGCTTGCAAGTAATAGAAACTGAGTTCTAACTGTCTTTAAATAAAATGGGAGTTATTTGAATACATACGAGGGCAGACCCCCCAAAAAACTGGAATTATCTTCTGGAGGGCGGGCCCCTTGTAGTACATACAGGCTTCCCCCACTAGATAGTGTTCTAGTAACCCATCTGGATCAGTGTACCAGCTGGCATTGTTGTGAGAGGCTATGTTCAGCTTCAGTGATTTTTTTTTTTTTGAAGACTTGCAGTGTGATTAATCACTTCATGATGGGTGATTTCCGAGCACACCAGTCCACTCCATGCTGAATGTTCAACAGTTTTTGACCAAAAATTGCATGACCTTTGTGCCTCACCCTCCCTATTCACCCAATCTTACCCCAAGTGACTTTTCATTGTTTCCCCAGATGAAAGAAGTCCTCAAAAAGAAACATTTTGCCAATGTGGAAGAGGTGAAACAAGAAACAGCAGAAGCACTAAAAAGCATCAAAATCTATGAGTTCAAAAACTGGTTTGAGCAATGGAAAAAAATGTCTCAGCAGGTATATTGCATCAGATGGAGAGTACTTTGAAGGTGACTGAAGTTTAAACATGTAAAAATAAGTGCACAATTGTTTATAAATAAATTCCATTTTTTGGAGTCCCCCTTGTACATACACACATGTGCAGATATATGTATAGAGATATCTCTCTCTCTCTCTCTCTCTCTATATATATATATATATATCTATATATCTATATAGATATATATAGATATATAGATATAGATATAGATTCATGGTGGCAAGTTGACTAAGTTTGGCATCAAGGCAAGGCTAGAAGAGCAGGCTTGAAAAATTGAATTATTGGGACCAAGTGTCTCCAAAGGGTCAAGAAAGAGGAAACACAAAAACTACCATTTGTGGGAGACCGCCACCAGCATATATATATATTGCTTTCCACTGAGATCTCACACCTGGGAAATGACTTCCAAATAAGAAGGTAAGTGGATGTTGAACAGTGCTCCCCTTCCCCCCCGCCAAAAAAAATCCAGCATTACAATGGCAGTGACATGCATGGGCCTCCCCCTCTTCTGGCTTTTCATCCCTGTTTTCACCATGGGTATTCAAGATGAAAGTGTGAGTTTTGTGTTCATCAATGACAATTTCTTGCACAAACGTTTGTCTTACCTAAAAATCATACCCAGACCAAAGAGTGTCATGTTTCAAGTTAGGACCTTCCCTACCTAGAATCAGTTCATCTTGTATGGTCAGGAGAGAGAGCGCAGAGCAATGCCAAAGAGAGAGGTTACATTACATCCATCAGTGAATCATTGCCTATTATCAAAATAAGAGGAAGAACAGGAAGGGGAGCTAAACAAAAATACCTCTGCGGTAAAATTCCCAGGGCAATTACCTGGGGCCAGGACACCATTATACAAATGGAATGACATGAGAAGAACAAATAATTTAGGAAGAAAGCCTTCAGTTTGCTTGTTGATCTTCCTGTTTCCCGTGGCTGGGATTCTCACTTTAGTCATCTTCATATTTTTCAATATGGTAAAGAAGTCTTTTAATGAACCAAGGCAGAATATTCTACCATGCTGGATGCAGTGTACTATACACTGTTATCTTAGCCAAGCATGATTCCAAGAGTCTAGAATTGCCAGAGATCAGCTGAAATCTCTCGTTTCTACCCTGGGTCTTGGTAAGGATTTTGTTTGATCTTGTTTCTGAAGAACCATGCTCACAGGCTTTGGGGATAAAGCCCCCAATGAAATTTTAACTGAAAAAATGCTGTTCTATAAGAGAGGGCTATTGAATAATAATATCATCCATCCTAATATCTTTTTTTCCTTTAGTCTCACCTCTTTCTTTCTCCCCTAGGATATTGCTGCCTTGACTATTTTTTTTCTGTCAAGCATTATTTTATTCCTCATTCTTCACTGAACTCTTTCCTACAGTATATATTTGTCAGTAATTAATTCTATTGCAAAAGATAGAAGCCCAACTTAAAATAGTTTAAAGGAAAGGTATTGGCTCACACAACTTGAAACTCAATCCAAATGGTAGATTTGTAATTATAGCTAAATCAGGGATATCAAACTATATCATCAAACCTTGATTTTCCCCATCATTCTGCTCCATTTTCTTTATCATGGCTTTATTCTCTACCAGAGTCTCTTTCTAGTGGGCTCTAGAAGCTTCAGCTTAATATGGTCATTACAGATACTCTTTTTCTCTCAGTGCCCATTAGTAATCTTCCCACCATTGGGAGTCATGATCAGCTCCCCTTGGGTCATGCACCCACACCTGAACCAATCACTGGAGCCAAGAGCACAGATTGATGAGCCAACCTGGATCACATGCCCACTCTTAGGGTGGGGAGGTGGCATGCTTTGAGTGACAGTCTCACCAAAACACCCCCCCCCCCCCGCAAAATGCTAGGCAGGCAAAAAAGTAAGCAACTTCAGACTACAAATATATTGAGATCTCCTTATTTTAAACCTTCAGATTAGATCCCAATCTCTCCCTTCCTTTTGTTTCTTATTTCTTAATGCGTAATTCTAAGCTAGGTATTGAGCTGGGACTCAGAAATGCCCATTTAGTCCTGCCATGGTCATCCATCCACCTGAGGTCCCAGAGGGAAATACTGGCTTATGAAGCAAATTCGTAGAGAAACACTAATATGAGCCACTCCAGAACAGGTGTCCAGGGGTCCTACCCCTGAGTGGACACCACTGTGTGTCAGCTGGACCGGGGACGATTACTGAGCAGAGGGTAACATTACCCCATCATGAAATTACTCTTCTTCAGAATTACACTATCCAGCATGGCATTCTTTTTCACCAGTATAATGAAACTGATGAAATTTAATGTTCCATTCTAATAATACAGCAAAGTTTATTTTAGACCTTTATTAGCTCACTGTATAATAAAAGAAATTATATTTTCACTGGATGCTTTTTCTGATTTCTCCCTGATATCCTGGTCCTGTTGTGAGGATGGTCCACTTTCCTACTGTTAGCCTTGGGAAAATACAGAAAAGGAAGAGATAAAGAGGAGTGGGTAGGGTTTTTGCATGGGATTTGCATATGATATTGTGTGGCCAGGTCTTAAATGTACCTTGCATCTTGCCATTGAGCGGAAGAGCAGGACTAGGATGGAGGGAGGGGGATAAAATACTTTTTGCCATAAGTCCTGTTGTTGAATCACCTGCTTATCATGTCTTCCCCCAAGAATTCAACAAACTGTAGACATATTGGGGGTTTCCCTCTGCCATTAGCTCTTACTGTTTCTAAACAAGAGGCATCAATTACTGTGCAGACATGGTCAGGGGATAGAGGTGTTTGGTCTGTAATACCTGTCCCGTGTTTTCTGAGACTCTATAGGTATTTGCTAAAAATGAAATATATTTCAATGCTTATTAATACTTTTAGGTAGCTTGGTCTCTTCTGGTTTAAAACAGGGTCTTCCAAATGAATGTGCAGTAGAATTCAAGGCCCACCCCTACTTCTTCTCTTTTTCTTGCCCTTTTCCTCAGAATCTGAGCTCCTAGGGCCTGGTATATTTTCCTGGCGCCAGGGAAGTGGCACTGTCTTGACTCCACTGGCTTCTAGTTGAATTTCTCATCCTTAATTCAACCCCCAAGTTCAAGACTGCTCCCTGGGTGGCCTTAGTTACACCATTCTCTCATTGACCTCTTAGGCACCCAGATTCTTCATTCCCAAAAATTTTCCCTGCTTTTTCCAGGAGCCTCAATGACTTTTCCAGACCTCCCTACTCTGACCCAAACCCAAGGGAATCATGATGGGAATGACGGTGAGAAGTTGTCAGTCTTTCTCTGGCTAATATAGGCCACCCTGTGTGGTTTCTTTTCCTCCCAGGTAACCCAAAGATAGTGTGGAAGCACTCCTGCAGAAGCCAGTCAGCAGCTTCTCTGATACTAATTCTCAGACCCACCTGAGTCTCCATTCAGCACCTTCTGCCCATGCCTCAGCATTTTCAACTCCTAGAGGCTGCAGAACAGAAAGAAGGCCCCACCCTCAGGTCTCAACCTAATGTCTCCAGGTCTCCCTCACTGTCCTCAAGACCTTTCCCCCTCCTCCTGTGGCCTGGCCATATATCACAAAACCTGCTTACTCTATGCCTTAGAGCTGTGGTTCTCAAATCTGGCTGTACATCACCTGGAGGGCTCATTGTGACATGAATTGCTGGATCCGCCCCCAGAATTTCTGATTTATTAGCTGAGTCAGTAGAATAATGGTCCCTAGTAATGACAGTAGCACAGGAACCCTCAGAAGCTATGAATATGTAACCTCACACAGTAAAAGGGATTTTGCTGATGTGATTAAATTAAGGATCTTAAAATGTGAAGATAATCCTGGATTATCTGGGTGGGTCAATATAATCGCAAGGGTTCTTACAAAGAGGAGGCAGGAGGATCAGGGTCAGAGAAGGAGATGAGAGGATGGAAGCAGACATCACAGTGACGCAGGCACAAGCAAAGTGATCCAGGGGACTTTGGAAGCTGGAAAAGACAAGAAATGAGTTCTCCTCTGGAGCCTTCAGATGGAACAAGCTCTGCTGACAACTTTATTTTAGCCCAGTAAGATCCATTTCAGAATTCTGACCTCCGGAGCTCTAAAATAATAAATGTTTGTTGTTTTAAGCTGCTGAGTTATTGGTAATGTGTTACAGCAGCCATAGGAACCTGAAATGCAATAGGGTTGGCTCCTGAGAAATTGCATGTTTAATAGGTTCTCAGGTGGTGTTGATGCTGCAGGTGCAGGGACCACACTCTGAGAACCACTGGCTTATTGTAAAACACACAATCCTCAGTCCTCCTCTGAATCCTGGACTACAGGTTACACACACCTTTGCCCTCTCAATGTCTGAACCCTGTAAATGGAAGTGTTGGCCTTGACGACTAGTGTCTCCAAAAAGTGCCTATTTTGGAAATCAATGCTTAACTTGATTTTTTTTTTCTTTTCTTTCTGTTTTGTCCTAAAGTAATGGTGGAGAACCACTAGGCAGTTGCCATTACCAGCCGTTACAAATGTGCTGTATGAGAGAACAGATGGACAATTAGTTGTCAGAGGGGATGAGGCTGGGGGCTGGGTGGAAAGGGCGAAGGGACTAAAAAAGTACAAATTGGTTGTTACGGAACAGTCACAGGGATGTAAAAATGTGGCATTGGAACTATAATCAATAATATTGTAATAACTATGTATGAGCCAGGTGGGTACTTGAAACATCAGAGGGACCACTCTATAAAACACATGATTTTCCAACCACTATGTTGTACATCTGAAGCTAGTACAAAAAATATTGAATGTAGCACGTAATTGAGAAATAAAATATATATAATATATTAATAATTTTCTAACTATCTCACCATATTGTTACTTATTATTTTACTTTGGAGAAAATCACAGAGCACTGTCAGTTTATCTACTCTCCCCAAATTTCCATGAGGTTGGAAAATAGAAAAAGAACGTGCATATTCCTGAAAGGAAAGGGGACAGACAGAGGTTTGCCGTGAGCAAGATGTCCAGACCTCCACTTCACTTGTATCAAGCTGACATTTTTCTAATTCCTTTTATGCCCCCTCTGTTCACCAGCTCCTCCCCTTTTGCCTATCCCAGGTGAGCCTGACAACACCTCTCTTAGTAGCTGACATTGCTCTCTTCGGCTTTCTCCAGATAATAACTGGCTTTCCATCCTGAGATGCTCAGATGCAGGTGACAGGGATGGTTATTGCAGATACCAAACCAGCCAGTCACACATCATGGGTCTGCCAAAAGTCCTCTAGGGTTTTACTTGAGATGAGAAACCTCATCACATTATCTTCAGGGCTCCTAGTAGAGGAAGGGAGAGGAGGTACACAGAGCATTGATTATATACAATAAACCTAATACCTTGACTGAAGTACAATTGTTATTGCAGGATATCAGTGCACAGTGAAAGGCTTGGTTTGACTCTGGTCCTTGGCATCTCATCCTCCTCCCTTTTCTTTCTCTCTCTTTTTTTTCATCTGTTTCACTTACTTATCTCATGTCAGATAGTGGAGTCCAACCTGGGTTTCAGTTTTAGCTCTGCCTTTTGCTAGCTATATGACAATGAACTAAGAACCTAGCCTCTATGGTCCTTAATTCTCTTACCCAAGAAGTAGGGGTGAAGGTACCTACTTCGGTTCTCTGATGAGAACTAGATGAGACAATATTTGAAATGTATCTGGTGCAGAGTTGGTACTCAATCAATGCTCTACCCTCCAGCCATCTTGCCAGTAGGTCCCATTCAACCAACAGAGTTCATGGAAAATGCAAGGCAGGAAACCACAACTTTAATGGTAAACTCTGGTTTCCCTCTCATTCCAAGATTACAACATTTCCCACTTATTAGCCTACATGACCTTATTCTTCCTGTTAGGCATGCTCAGTGCTGTAGGCATACTAACATCAAAGTTATTCATTTTTTTGTTAAAATAATCAAATATGTTAGTTGGGCTAAAGGAAAAAAGGCAGAGCAACAAATAAGCACCTGACCCCGGTGCATATAAGGCAAAGGGGCTCTTAGCAGAAATGGCGTGCTGGACGTCCAGGAGCACAGGGGATATGTCAGAGCTAGAGACTGATGAGATGGACTTGAGTAAGTTCCGCTGTGAAAGGATATAGTCCCGGCCATACTCCTCTTGCACGCCAGGGGGGAGATGGTCCAGCATGTCTTTCTCCAGCTTTTCCAACATTTCGTTCGTGCCTGTGATATCTGGGATGCCAGAGGAAAGGAAGGCTCAGATGCTGGGAAGGTCCCAACAAGCATGGTTGACCCCTAAGGGGAACCCGGCCCTTGAGAGTCGATGTCTGTTGAGAAGGACTGACATTCCCAAACATCTTTTCAAATAAGTGCTTTATAATGGTATTTATTATATTTTTAACAGAAAATTGCACAGCTGTCTAGTTTTCGCAAACTGAATAGCCCGTGTAACCAGTAACCAGGTCAAGAAAAGGATAAACCATCCTCAAAGCCCCCATTCTCATCCCCCTTCCCAGGAGCTACTGTCCCAATAAACAGAATAAAGTAGTTTCACCTGGCTTTGGAAATTATATAAATGGAATCATACATGATGTGAGAGATTCATCCATGATATTGTGTGGTCATTCTCATAGCTGCATAGTTTTGTATAAATATGCCATAAACTATTTATCCACAAGTACACTGCCATGGACAACTTGGGTTGTTTTCAAATTGGAGCACTTAGAAATCATGCTGTCACAAATATTCCAGTCCATATCTTTTCATGACTATTATATACAATACAAAAATATAATGTACACACTGTAATATATATTACATATAAAATACGTGTATACATACTGTAAATAGGTGAATAAGAAGACGTATATTTTTTGAAATCAATTTCCTCTGCCTCCAGTTTTATGTGCCTTTCTACATTTCCCCTGTGTTTATACAAACATATATACACATACAAGGTTTTGGGTCAGTTCTATTTTACCAGGAACAAACAAAAACCAGAAAGGGTCATACTATACATTTTTTCCAGGAGTTTACTTTCACGTTTGTTTGTTTGTTTTTGCCCTGTGGTCAGTGGCTCTAGATTGAAACCAGAGCAGCAGAAGTTCCCATTGAGGAGCTTTTAGTCAACCACATTTCTATCAAAGGGCTTTCCAGTCCTTCCTAGGTTTCACCATTTTAGGTGGCTCTGCTGTAAGCTGCCTTGCCTATTATATCCTTTTGTATTTTGGCATTTACTTCTGTAGGTTATGATCGCCAAAGTGTGGCTGCGTAGTCAAAAGGCGTGTGTGTTTTGAATTTTAATAGCTACTGCCAGACTTTTTCCCAGAAAGATTGCAGCCACTCCTGCTCCCTTCTGCAAAGTATGTGACTGCTCAGGGATTGATGTGGGGATGAGCCTTTGTTTGTGAGCTTGGTCGACACCCCAATAGCTGGACTGTGGGGAGTCTCGCTATGAAATGTAAGCCAGTGAAATCCAATTATACTCATGGGAATGGAAACAGGGTTTCAACTGCTCATTTCTTTTTATGAAGGCACATGCCATATTTAAAGAAATGATAACCCTGATGATTAATCTGAAGGTTTTGGGGTCACAAGATACATGTTTGCATGAACTATTGTTCCTCCAACTACCTCTCCTTCAGCCCCTGCTTTCACAGGCTAGGGGATTCCTTTCCCTCTACATTTCCCCTTTAAATACCTCATGGACTTTCTAACCACTCTTGTGGGGACCCTATCTACATTCCCCAGAGCTCTCTTTTTCAGTGTCAAAACCACCAGCTTTTTGTGAACCTTCATCTGTCGCTTTTGACACACACCCACTCATCCCCTGCCACTTTGGGTTACACACAATTGTTAAAACTATCTCAACTTAAAGCCCATCTCTGCTTCATATTGCCTCATATCAGCTCTGTGGCCTGGGAAATTTCTTAACTTCTCTGAGTATCATTTTCCCTATAAAATGTGATTAATTATAATGCCTACCTCATAGGATTAAGTGAGACTGTGTGTGTCAAGTGCTTAAAACCTGCTAAGCATGCAATATATTTTAGCTATTTGTATTGCAGGTACTAAAAAATCTGGTGTGTCTCCTTGAACGTCTTTCAGAAGTTCTTTGTGTTCCTGAAGATTCTTATTCTTGCCCCCGCCTTCAAGCATTGTTCTCCAAGCTCAAGTCATTAGCCTTCCATTGTCTAACCAACCTCTTGCCTTCAAAGAGCCCATCAAACATCAGCTTTAAACTGAGGTCAGTCTGGTATAAAAGAAAGGATCCAGCAATACATCTCAGGATTTGGGTTTAAATTCCTCACTGTCACTGTGTGCCAGATACCAAACCAGGTGTATATTACCCAGCTTACCTCAGTGTCCTCACCTGGAAAATTATGGCAATTAAATCTACCCTTCAGAACTGTGATGCAGACTAAGACGTATATGGAAAAGGTGGGGCTATAAGTGGAAGTAATATTTTATTCTATTTTATTTTATTTTATTTTATTTTATTTTATTTTATTTTTAGAGAGAGGATAAAGGAGGGAGAAAGAGAGGGAGAGAAACATCAATGTGTGACTGTTCTTGCACACCCCATACTGGGGACCTGGCCCACAACCCAGGCATGTGCCCTGACTGGGAATCGAACCAGCGACCCTTGGGATCACAGGTCAGCACCCAATCCACTGAGCCACACCAGCCAGGGCTGGAAGCAATGTTTTAGAAAACAGTTTGGTATTATCCGGTAAAGTTGGAGATAATTAAACACTATGATCCAGTCATTCCACTCCTGGGCATGTGCTTTAGGAAAAATCATGTGCACATACACCACAGTACGTGTGACAGCAGTTTCATAGAGGAATTCTTCATAATTGTCTAGAAGTGACCCAAATATTCCACCAACTGTAGAAAAATTGTGGTATATTCGCAGAATACTATACAACAATGAAATGAATGAACCACAGCTGCACACAACATAGATGAAGTATGGAAACAATTGTTGAGTGAAAAAAGCCAGACACAATAACATGTTGATTCCATTCAAAGTTCAAAAATGAGTACAGCCAAACTCTATTGTTTGGAGATGCATGTGTGGATATAACATTGTAAAGAAAAACAAATAAAAGATTATTACAAAAAGTAAAAGAGTGGTCACATTGTGGGGATGGGAGAAGGCTATGACTGGAGAGGATCATATGGTAGCTTCTGGGTGCTGAAAATATTTTTTGACCTGGATGTTAAGGACGTGAGTTTTTATAATAATTTGTTAAACCATGTGTGTATATGATATAGCTCTCAATTAAAAAATAAATAACATCTAAACATTGGGAAAGAATGTGTAAGAAGTAGCTACTGTCTGAGAAGAGCAGCTCTCCCAAAATGTTAGCCATAACAATTTCAGCAAATAGTCAAACCTCCAGGGTTTGTTCTTTTGTATGTTAGCAATATCTCCCAGTTTGTGGTCTTTCATTAGACAGGCTTTTTTACATCTTTATCTCAATCACCAATTAAATGTTTGATGGCCCAGAACTAAGCGCTAAGCTGTAGGGTAGTCTGCATCTGTCCAGAGTTCAGAAATTCGAGGAGGGAGGAGAGGATAGCTATCTCCTCCCAGGGTAGGAAACAGGTGGGTCACATTCTTCAGACGGGAGGGGGGAGTGTTTAAAAAATACATGATATCAAAACTTAATTCCTTTGGGGAAGAATGCAGGGGAACCAACATAGACTGAAAAAAAAAACCTAGCACTTGCCCCTCTAGTCTTAAAAGTGGCCCGCCCACACCAACCCCTCTTTAGCTGACCTTGAGGTGTTCAGTTTGAGCAGAACAAAGGACTTTTGGCACCCCTCCCTGGACAAATATTGCAAGGCTCTCAGGCTCAGACACCTACTTGTCTTGAAGGATCCAGGTTGGATGACAGAGACTTTAACTTCCCATTTGGAAAGCTCTTGTCTCATGACTGCCGAAAACATGGTCAGCGCCGCCTTGGATGCGCCATAAGCCGCCAGCTTTGAAAATGGGACCCATCCTATGGAAATAATGGGAGAAAAAAAAAGCCAGGTCTGATGTTTTCATGTAAGGTGATGACTTAAGTATCCCCTAATAAATGATCCTTAATAAATGTTAGATAGGGGCATGAGACATATTTTGTGGTTTCAAATGCTCCAACTGAAAACTTTAACTTTTAGATAGAGGTGAGATTCAGGCAAAAAAAAAAGATGTTCTCCCATGGATGAAGCATTCTCAACTAAAATAAAAATCATTTGTAAAATTTTAAAGTTAAGAGAATAAAGACAAGCACATGTGCAAACCTAATCTCATGTTTGGTTTGGTGAGAATCACCAAAGGCTGGGAAAGCTAGTGGAACTGGGAAGCATGGAAGGGTAAGACCAGGGAGAGTTGGAGGTCTTCCTTCCAACCCTAGAGAGTTACACAAATTTCCTGGGGATTTTCGACAGAGAAAAATACCCATGAAATCATATCTGGCATTTGTTGAAATGTCTATGGTCTCTTGAAGCCAGGTGGTTCCATATTTTTTTAAATTTTAATTGAGATATAATTGATATACAATAAAGCACTCGTATTTAAAGCACACAATTTGATAGATTTGGGCATAGGTACGTACTCAGGAAACCATTACCACACAATCAAGATAGTGAACATGTCTATCATCCCCCAAATCTTCCTCATCCCCCTTTCTACTCCCTTCCCTGCCTCACAGCAGGCAAATACTTAGTGCATGATTAAAAAGAAAATGAGATGATGAAATGCATGAAACAAAATACACACACAAGTGTAAGTAAAACTGGGAAAATCTGAATGAAATTTGTGGATTGTCTCACTAACAGTATGCCAGTTATAATATTGTACTACAGGTTTGCAAAATTTTACCATTGGAGGAAACTGGGTAAATATGGTACGTAAGATCTCTCGTACTCTTCCTTACAACTTTAGTAAATCTACAATGATCTTAATAAAAATTTCAATTAAAAAAAGAGCTTAGTCTCTGCACCCCCATGTTCATTGCAACATTATTTACAATAGCCAAGACATGGAAACAACCAAAGTATTTATCGACAGATGAATGAATAAAGCAAATGTGGTATACTATATGAAAAGGGATATTATTTAGCCATAAAAAAGTAGGAAATCTTGCCATTTGCCACAACATGAATGTACCTTGAAAGCCTTGACAGCATTATGCTAAGTGAAATAAGTCAGACAGAGAAAGATAAATGCTGTATGATCTCACTCATGTGTAGAATCTAAAAAATGAAAATAATGGATACAGAGAATAGATTGGTGGTTTCCAGAGTTGGGAGGGGGGTGGCAAAATGGGTGAAGGTGGTCAAAGATGTAAACTTCCAGTTATAACATAAATAAACTTGGGGATGTAATATGCAATAAGTCCTTACCATCATCGATAGGTCTCTGACTTTAAGGAAAAGAAGTATAACAAACCAATTTCACTACAGGTTAATTGATATAAACAAGAGATAAATTTCTATAGCATCTGAATGAAACAACATTATTTGAGGACTTGTACTTCATAGAGACCATAGTTAATACTATATTATATATTTGAAGGTTGTTGAAAGTAAGTCTTAAAAATATTCTCATCACAAGAAAAAAATTTGTAACTACATGAGGTGATAGATGTTAACTAACCTTATTATGGTAATCATTTCATCACATATACATATTCCAAATCATTATATTGTATGCCTTAAACTAATACAATGTTATATGTCAATTACACATCAATCAAACTTGGGGGTGGAGAAGAACATAGGCATTGAAGTAGAGAAACCTAGAATAATGAATGTCAATTACCATCATTCTTCTTACATTAGTATTAGAGCTTTGGTCTGGCTCACATAATTTCCTTTTGGGAAATATAGGCATACCTTGGAGATATTGCAAGTTCAGTTCCAGATCTCCCACCCCCAGTAAAGTGAATATTGCAATAAAACCAGTCATAACCTTTTTGCCGGCAGGGGGTCTTGCTTTCAGTTTGTAAAAAACAAGTCTGTGAAGTGCAATAAAGCAAACTGCAATAAAGAGAGGTATGCCTGCGCGCATCCTTACCTTCCTGCCTTCGGAGGAAAGCTGTCGAGTCGAGGATTCTGTCCTCATTCAGACAGGCAGACCTGACAATCATAATACCTCATCCACTGGGGCTGGAGATTGGGTTGGGGCTGGGCATGTGACCTTAACTGAGCCAGAGTCCTAATACAGATGACGGTTTCTAAATACTTTCCTGGCTACTGAAGTGAGGTAATGGTGAAACAAAGGAACCCCCAGAGGCTATTTTTGCCACCATGGAGACTAAGCAAAGCGAAGTTGAGGAGCAAACAGTGGAAAGCAGAGAGCTGGAGCCGGGGGTGGAGGAGGGAAACTGGATGGGGATGGGGAGAGCTTTAGTGATCCCATCTTAAAACTTGGCCCAAACCAGTTGGTGAACTAATAAATGTTTCTTTTTCTCTCTTTCTTTTTTTTTTTTTTTTTTGCTTAAACTAGTCTGAGGCTTGATCGTATCACTTAAAAGGAAGAAGCCTGGGGCCTGAGGCTTAACTGATGACATTTCTTTAAAGCATTTGGCATCAAACAGTAATCACTGCCACAGATGACCAGTTGATTCTTTCTTAAGGAATTTTTAATTTCACAAAATCTTAGAATTCCAAATCCAACTCTGAGAAAGACCAAAGAAGTTAAAGCAAGCAACTTGTTTAAAGTGGCAACCTAGCCTGTGGGGTTTAACCGTTCTCACTTCTTGGGGGGGTTTATAGCTGAGAAGTTAACTAGGAGGCAGTTAATAGCAGGCAGCAGTTACGAGTGGGATTCTGGAACCAGCACTGTGTTCAAGCCACTAATTAATTAGGAAAATCAATTAAAATTAGGAAAATCACTTTATGTTTACATGCTTCTATTTTTAACCAGTCAATTAAGAATAAAGTTAGAACATGCATCATAGGGTTGTTGACAAAGTTAAATAAATTAATATGTTAGAATAGTGCCTGGCACAAAGTAAGCTCCATATAAGAGCTTCCTATTATTAGTGTCATTCAAGATTTTCATAATCATATCTCAATAGCCCAAAAGGCTCTGTGTTTCTTAGAGTAATAAGTGCACCTGCTCAGGGTCTCCTGTGATGCTTGTTTATTATGTGGATTACTAGGACCTACCAGATCATAATCTACATTGAAAACCAATTTGCATGATTTGTTTGAATACTAAGCCGTAAACTATTACATTAGGGGTTTTGTCACATATTTTTGAATATGTGCTTTCATGGTGATGGAGTGCCTTATAGGTAGTACGACAGGTGGTGAGAATTTAGCATATCTCACATTATCTATCTAAGCAGAGAACATGCTTTGGAGCAAATATTTAAGACACATTTGTCTTGCGTATTTTGTTGAACCCTGTGTAACTGCCGTTATTAGACCACTTTTGAATAAATATATATATTCTTTTCAGATTATGTTCAGTGAAAGCCAGTCTCAAAAGGTCACACACTATATGATTCTGTGTATATAACATTCTTGAAATAAAATTACAGAGATAGAGGGCAGATTCATGGCTGCCAAGAGTTGGGAATGAGGTGGAGGTGAGGGCTGGCTGTGGCTCTAAAGGGGAATCTCAGGGATTTCTCTGGTGATACGACAGTTCTGGATCTCGATTGTGTTAGTAGTTACAGGAGGGTACATATGTGATAAAATTGCACAGAACTATGAACACACTCATAACTGAGCACAGATATAACTGGTAAAACCTGGATAAGCTCTGCGCACTCCACCCGTGTCAGTTACATGGTGCTGATGTTGTACGACAGTTACACAAGATGTTACCATTAGGGGAAACTGGATTAAGGGTAAACAGGATTTCCACATATATTTTCCTTGCAACTCCCTGTGAATCTATAATTACTTCCAAATAAAAAACTTTAAAAATACTCCCTTTAAAACATGCTTAAGGAGGGAGAATTACCTAGCTCCCATGTAGGTCTTTGGATGCCCAAAGTTTATAAGGTATCCTAACGTGTTGGTAAATAAAACTAAAACTTTGCAATTTTTTTGAACTTTGGGATGGGAAGCCAAAAATATCAAGGCCTGGCTTATTTGAAATTTAAAAAGATGAGATAAGCCCCTTGGACAAGCTAGAGCTTTAGAAATGTCTGCAACTACATTTGAAGTGATAATATACACCTTCCTTCACTGCATCCCACATGCCCCTCCATCACACCAATGTAGCTAACATAAAAGTAAAACTTTGTACGTAGAGCAGTACTTGCTTAGGAGATGCCAAAATTGAACTCTAGATTTCCCCCAAATAGATTTTAAATAGCTAACGTTGATAAACGACTCAGCACTTGGGCTCATCTATTAGTGGGTGACCTAACAGAATATCCTGTCAACAATTGGACTTGTTTTAACCAACCACACACAGATCTCTGGACTCTTTCCACTCTTTCTAACTACAAACTGTCTATCCTTACTTAGTGTAGCCATGGTGAATGCAGCATTCCACCTGCCCCCCTGCCACTGTACACTCTTTCTAGAAGGTACCACATTCTCCCACCCACAGTTTGTTTTTGTTTTTTGTTTTTTGTTTTTGGTCTGGGGAGTTATTCAACAACTTTATTTCCTGGTGAGTACACGCAGAATTCACACTGATCACTCTGGTGGTCATTGTCTTCCCTTCATGTTATGGTATACCACTGGTCATGGCTAAAGCTGAGTGAGACTTGAAGTTACAATTTTGGAGCTTACAGAAGAATTGTGGAAACTCTCCACCTACCCAAACCCTCCCCACCCCCGCAGTGGGCTGACCTCAGACCTGGTCTTTGCCTGACTCTCTTGGTGTGATGTAAGAAGTAACATTTCCTCAGGTTCTACCAGCCAAATATTCTTGAAGTCCTGGGAGGTAACACGGGACCTCAGAAAACTGGTAGCCATAATGATCACCACCTACATGGAGATTTCCCTTTTTCCTAATCTAAAGCTAATTTACAATTAGATAGGAATTACAGAAAAGAAAGGACTATCCAAGTGAATATCCTATTAACTCAGCAGGGGACAGAAATACTGCAACTTTCCAGCCCGAGGCTATATAGGTATAGTGTGATATTTCGATTCATAATAAATATATATTTGGTTTTAATGTTTCTGGCACTGAGCTCCTAAAACCCTTGGAATTTCTAAGTGATGAGAACAAGTGACTTGTCTTTACTAATGTTGATGAGGTGGCTTGGAGCTCACCTGAGAATGAGGGCTGGTTGTCCAGGGAGCCAACCATGTGATTACAGGGCTGGAACTTTCAGTCCCACGTGCCATCCAACCCCAGTGGAGGGCAGAGGGGCTGAAGATTTGAGATCAGTTATCAATGACCAGTGATTTAATCAATTGTGCCTACATAATAAAGCCTCCATAAAAACCCAAAAGGAGGCTTGGAGAGCTTCCAAGTTGGTGGACACTTGGAGTTTCCAACAGAGTGACATGTTCAGAAAGTACGGAAGCTCCACACCCCTTCCCCATGCCCGGCCATGTGTATCTCTTCATCTGGTTATTGATTCGTATCCTTTAATATCTCCTTTGTAATAAACCAGTAATCCAATTAGTAAATGGGTTTCCTGAGATCTGTGAGCCAAACTAGCAAATCAATCAAATCTAAGGAGAGGGTCATGGGAACCTCCAATCTATAGCCAGTGGGTCAGAAACACAGGAAATAGATAACCACGGCTTGTAACTGGCATTGAAGTGGGGGTGGCGGGATAGTCTTGTGAGACTAAGCCCTTAACCTATGAGATCTAATGTCATATCCAGGTAGATAGTGTCAGAATTAAGATTAATTGTAACCCTGCTTATGTCTAAGCATTGCTTGTTGGTGTGGGGGAAACCCCTGCCACCCCACATTGGAATTGGATGCAGGACACTTTTATAAGGGTACCAGGGTTCCATGCCCACACAACTTTCTCATCCTCTAATACCTTCCCAAGCCTTGCCCTGAATAACATTGTCTCAGGAGAATGTAACCAAGGCTCCCAGACAGCTTCTGCCTCCTCCAAGATCATATGGAGTCAATTCATTATATCTTTATTGTTCCTTTCCAAGCTAAAGAACACAAACCAACCACATACCCCAAGGAGAGGCAGCTTTGCCTCCCTCCTTTAGGCATGAAATGGCTCAGCAGAAATTTCAGACTAATTGCATCTCCTTATTCCCTTGTAATCTGATAATCTCTGGGAATGGGACAAACTATTGAGTTTCAAAATCAAAATCTTATTACTCAAAGTATTGAGGTAAGATAGTAAGAATCTAAGATAATTCCTTAACAAGTGGAATGGGGAAACTGAGGCAGATAGCTGAACAAACTGGTTGAGTAATTTATAGCCAGATTCAGGTCACCAGGACAGAAGGCCCCAGGTTCCTAGCCTTTCCTCCCCTGGCATATTGCTGGTCATGTGGTTTAGAACCCCTGACCTTTCCTCCCTGGAAATAACATCTAGGCCTCAGCTGTGTTTCCGCTCCAGGCCCAGAAAGGCGGCAAAGCCAGGCAGGCGACATCAGGACCAGCTACAGTGACTGATGACCCCCTGCCCTAGCAATGTCCAATCAGCAGAGACCATGACCTTGAAAAGGCACACCAGGAAAAGCTGATGAATATTCTATTGAAATATCCCCTAAACTCCCAGCCTTTAAAAACCTTCAAAAAGAAGGTCCCATCTCATGCTCTCCTTCCCTGGAGCACACCTGCGCCTTTCACTTTCCCTTCTCCTTCCCTCTCAGGCGAGCATCTCCTAAACTCTAAGGATCCCCATGAGACTTGCAGCCAAGGGAGCAATGGGCAGCAGTAGCTCATCCAGAGATAGCCCCTGAACTTGTCCCAAGGGCCCCTTTTCTCTGACTCTCCAGTGAGCTGACAGCAGCCCTGCCTTGGCTCACTGCTACCCCGTAACATTTGGGTTGTTTCTGCCTCTGGGCATTATGAATAAAGGTACTATAAACATTTGAGTATGAGTTGTTCTTTGAACACCTGTCTTTTGTTCTCTTGCATATATACTTAGGTGTAGGATTGCTGGGTCATATGATAACTGTTTAACTTATTGAGAAACAACCAAATGTTTCCCACAAAAGCTGAATTATTTTACATTTCACGTAGGGAGCCAAAGCACCCCATCTAGCTTCTCTCCTGTGCTTCTTCCATCCTTAGCCCTTCCTTGTTTCACTGTCCCAGTTTTAATTCAATGTCCTCCTAAAATCACCTGGATTTGTGCTCTGACATCTTTCCTGCACGAAGTCAAGAACCCATTTACTACTGGCTGGCCCTACACAGACCCACTCTAGCCAGTCCCATTCCTGGTGACAGTGTGACTGAGAACCAGCAGCAGCAGCTGCAAACCTGTTAAAAGTGCAAATCTTCAAGTCCTACTCCAGATTCAGGATTACTGAATCAGTAATTCTGGGAGTGGGTGCAAAATTTTTTCTTATTGTGGTAAAAGTATATAACATAAAAATCACGATTTAACCATTTTAAGGTGTACAATTCAGTGGCGTTTAGTACCTTCATAATGTTGTGAAACTTACCGTCCAGTTCCTGTTTTCAATACCCCAAAAGGAAACCCCATACTCATTAAGCAGTTATTTCTCGTTCCCTTTCTCCCCAACCCAGCAACCATTAATACGCTTTCTATCTCTATGAGTTTGCCTATTTTGGACATTTCATATAAATAAGATCATCCAATATGTGGCCTTTCATACTTGGCTCCTGTCACTTACCATATCTTGTCAAGGTTCACCCATTCTGTACCACATATCCGTGCTTCATTTATGAATTAATAATATTCCATTGTATGGCTATACCACATTTGGCTTGTCAGTTCATTAGTTGATGGACATTTGGGTTGTTTCTGCCTCTGGGCATTATGAATAAAGATACTATAAACATTTGAGTACAAGCTGTTGTTTGAACACCTGTTTTTTTGTTTTCTTGCATATATACTCAGAGGTAGGATTGCTGGGTCATATGATAACTATTTAACTTATTGAGATACAACCAAATGTATCCCACAAAAGCTGAATTATTTTACATTTTTATTAGCAATTCAGGAGACTTCCAATTTCTCTACACCCTTGTATCAAGTGTTGTGCTCTCTTTTTCTTTTTTATTGTTATTATAGTTATCCTAGTGTGTGTGAAGTATTATCTCATTGTAGTTTTGATTTCCTGCAGTTGTTTTTAAGTAGTCCTTCTGGTGATTTTAATACATCCAAAGTTTGAGAAAGTCGCCCAGGGACAATAGCATTCACTTAGGAACTAGTTATAGAAATGCAGAATCTTAGGCACCCACCTCCCTCAGGACAAACAATCAAAATCTTCATTTTAACAAAGATCCCCAGGTGATCACTACACACATTATTATTGGGTTGTCCAGAAAGACCGTTTAGTTTTTTCTGTACAATGGCTCTTGGTTTTCTTTAACTTCATTTGAAACAATTTTGTTAGATTGTACTGTGACAGATGTCATATCAGCGTGCATTTAAAGAAAACTTATCAAAATTGGTGAATTTTTGTTCAACCATTTAAATATTGAAGATGGAAGAAAATATGTAACATTTTTAGCATATGCCTTATTAATTCAGTAAAGGTAAAAACACAACTGAAATGCGAAAAGAAAGATTTGTGCAGAGTACGAAGAAGGTGCTATGACTGATTGAATGTGTCAAAGGTGGTTTGCAAGGTTTTTGTTGCTAATAGCCTTTTGGTCAAATATTCTTTGCTGTGGGGCTCTCTTATGAATTGAAAGATGTTTAGCAGCACCCCTGCCCTCTACCCACTGGAAGCCAATAGTGAGAGATAGCCAACATACACAAAATATCCAAATCAATAAAGTTATTGGTGAAAATGAAAAATGTGTCTTTTATTTTATGGAAAGAACTAAACGGACTTTTTGGCCAACCCAATATTTGAGAAGCCCTGGTGTAAGAGACAGGGAGCCCTAAATTGCTAACACCTCCTCATCATCACTTAAGCACACTAGAATTAGGGTCTTTTTTTTTTTTTGCCTTGTTTGCCTAGTATGTCTTTTTTGATAGTCTAGAAAAGTGAAAGAACACAGAATTTAGAGTGAAACATATAGACCAGATTATTACAGCCCTGACTCCAGCACTTCCTAGCTGGATAATCCTAGGCTAGAGTGTGCCTGATATAGAAAAGGTATTAATACCTGCACCCTGCAGACCTGGGATGAAATGACTTTAGGTGTGCAAGCATCCAACATAATTTAGTGCAGAAAAGTGCACTCAGCCTTGTTCTACTCTCTTCCACTTGCCCTATACTAGCCCTGGTTTTTGTGTCAGAATTTCAGGGAACCAACATCCAGCTTTGGCTTCCTCTTACATCAGGGGCAGCTGAGGGGCTGGCTGAATGGTTTGCCAGATGACTGATTTCCTTAAGGCAGCCACCTCAGCAAGAAAAAATCCAGGAATGATCCACAGTCAACTTTTCCAGACTAAGTAAGACCAGGTTCAGAGCTGGAACCATGAACTCTGCCAAATACCTATAACTTATCTACTTGTAACAATCTCCAAGGCCACTTACTTTGGTGTAATTTTAATGCATTTTAACCAGTAACCATGCTAAAAGCTCAGAACCAACAATGCTTTTATATCTAAAGATGAGGTCAGATGTTCTCAACTGAAGGTGATTTTGACTCAAGACCACCCCCATGTGGCAATGTCTGAAGATTTACCAGCCATGGAGGTGGGTGCTACTTACATCTAGTGACTTAAGAACACACATGCTTCTAAACATCCTATAATGCAACAGACAACTCCCCACTGAAAAAATTAGCCTTCTGCAAATATCAATAAGGTTGAGGTTGTGAAACACTACCCTAGACTCAGGTCTGGGTCACCCTATCATTATCATGTACACGTAGACAAGTGTGCTTACCTTCCCCAGGTCACCCAGCTAGTAACAGAAGGACAAGGTCCGAGCTACAATTGGCTCAAAAGCCCTGAGGCCTGAGTCGTTTGATAGGGTTTGTTTTTAGCCATTCTCATTTAAGTCAACCTTGCAATTGTACATAGACAGGTTTTACTCTGCAACTTCTTAAGAGGCAGACTGGCAAGAAAAAGATTTTAGACCCAACACAGATTTTTCAAGTGCCTTTTGTGCAATCAATCTAAGAATTACTTCCAAATTCCTCTGCTCCTTGATTATGTATTTATCTAACCACTTTGCCAGGATTTGGGGTAAAGAGCTATTGTATTACTGTGGTTAAGGGTGATAAACAAGATTACAGGAGATAAAATTCTACCAGAGAAGGTGTGGTCAACTCTGAAAGTAGCAACCTGTCAGAGGCTAGTGTGTGACAGGGAGCAAGCAGCAGGATGTACAGTAACTCATTGTCACCATCAGGGGCGGTGATATCAGCAGCTGGCAGGACAAAAAGCCACAGATGTGCATATCTGGTCTCTTCTGCAGACATCATGGTGGTTGGCTTTTGGGTCTCCCAACCAAGAACTAACCACGTCTGACACTGCTTAGCTTCCGAGATCAGATGAGTGGGCGTGTTCAGGGTAGTATAGCCATAGACGGCTTTTGGGTCTCTAACTCAATACATGCCAAGCAAGTATGGCTGATGCTTAGACGTGTGTCATTTCACCTCATCTCACCACAGCCCTAAGAAGAAGCAATTATCATTCCCATGATAAAATGAGGAAGCTGCTACTCTGGGCATCAGGACTTTGCCCCAGGTCACTCAGTCGTCAGCAGTAAATACAAGATCACAATGTGGCAGTTATTGCCACTCTCTTTGGCTGGCTTCCTAGCCATTTTTTTTTTTTTAATCCTCACCGGAGGCTATGTTTACTGATTTTAAAGAGAGATGAAGGGGGAGAAAAAGAGAGAGAGACATCAATCAGTTGCCTCCTGTACGTGTCCTGACCGAGAACAGAACCCGCAACCTAGGTATGTGCTCTGACCAGGAATTGAACCTGCAACATTTTGGTGCACAGGACAACGCTCCAACCAACTGAGCCACCTGTCCAGGGCTCCCCTCCTTTTTGAAACCTGATTCTATCTGATGTCTCTCTCGGTCTTTCTGTTTCTTGTTCCTTTCTTTAGGGATGGGAAATAAGGGAGAGAAAAATGTAGTCATAATGTGGTTATGTTTTCTGTGCATTTCCTAGAAAAGAATGTAAAGAAGCGATGTCTCTCTCCTATCCCAATCCTTGTAAAAGCAAGGCAGGAGTGTCAGAGTCAAGGAGAAATTGGAAGATGGAGGAAGAGGCCATGAGCCTAGGAATGCAGGTGGCTTCTAGAAGCTGGAAAAGTCAGGGGAATTGATCCTCCCTTAGGGATTCTGGAAGGAATGCAGCCCTACTGATGCCTTCATTCCAGCCCAGTGAGACCTCTCACCTTTAGAACTGTAAGAGAAATTTATATCATTTAGCCTCTAAATTTGTGGTTATTTTTCAGAGCAACAATAATAAAGTAATACACCTGAGTTGCTGGTGCATCTGCCCTTCCTCCCTGCCTTCCATCCCCTCCACCCCCGTCCCCTGCCAGAAAACAGCTGTAGGAACTGGCCTTCATAGCCGGCATTGGCTATCTATACTGAGGGTCACTCTGTCCCAGGCCTTCCAAGCACTCCTAGATGACATCTTTTATTGCATGTACATTATGTCACATACATGGGCATTGTTTATGAAAGGGATGCTGACTCCAGTTGTTGACTATCTGTTCTTTGACACAGAGAGAAATAAGTCAAATGTCTCACTCTCACCCAACTGCCAAGACTATAAAATGATGGGAAGGATTATATAGAAAACACTAGCATACAGGCAACTGAGCCATGGGGCTCTGGCAGTGCCAACAGGGTGAAGGTATTTGTCTACTTACCTCACAGGGAAAAAAAGGGTATGCCAAGCTTAGGGAGGTTTGAAAACAGGTTACCTAAAATGCTGACATTAACTGTACGCAGGATTTCCTGTCCAGATCTAGGAAGCTTGTACATCAGCATCATGCTGTGAAAACAGGCAACAATCCTAAATCCCCAGTAATGAATAGATACTTTAGAAGGCACGTTAGAGTTTGCACATGAAATGATTTGAAAGGAGAGAAAGGTTTCATTGTGTTGAGACCAACAGCAAGCATACGATTTGGCTACTCTTGAAGCAGCCCTGCTTGAATGCGTCCTGCTTTCTTGTTCAGTCCACAAAGAATGCAGTGAGCCATGTCTCCCATGGCGGGCACTGCATAACCTTGCAGGGAAAGGCTGACTCACCTGCTATGCTGCCAATGTTCACCAGCCTCCCCTTGGATTTCCTAAGAAGAGGCAAAAATGCCTTCGTGACTTCCACAGCCCCAAAGAAGTTCACGGCCATGCATTGCTTGTAGTGGCTCATGGGAATGAGCTCCCCATCAGTGGGTAAGCCAAGGATCCCAGCATTGTTGACCACAGCCCACAGCCCTGAGAACAGAAAGGAACAGCTCTGAGGTTGGACCAGATTAGAGAGCAGGACAGTTTATGATACTTCAAGCTCCGGAGTCAAAAGGACCCCTCTGAGATTTCAGATCTAGGCAGATAATTTAAACTCTTGAAATTCAGTCTCCTTGAATCCCTACCTACCACCTACCATGAAGGGTTATGTGTGGAATAAAATGTGAAATACCAAGCTATATATATATTTTTTTCTTCAAAGCACTCTCCTATAGCCATGAAGCTAGATACGAGTTTACCTCATGCTTCTCCCTCTAAGGAGTATATAGAAACAGTATAATATCTTTAGGACAATGCAGAATGACAGAAGAGCCTGCCTTCTCTTTTCCTGAGATGAGAAGATTTCCTAGTCCCAGGAAAGAGGAAAACTAAAACACAACTACCGAGAGCTAAGAAGACTGCAGAGACCCTGAGCCTTATCCTTTCCCCCAACCAGCCTGACCCCCTTGAACAGAATCACCAGGAGGGCTTATTCAAACACAGATTGATGGGCTCCCTCTCCAGAGATTCTGATTTGGGATGTTGGGGGTAGGGTCTGAGAATACGCATTTCTAACAAGTTCCCAGGTGATGCTGATGCTGGTCTGGACCACACTTGGAGAACCACTGACCACAAACAGTAGTTTTCAACCTTAATTGCACATTAGGCTCACCTGGGGAAGCTTTCTAAAGCCTCAACGCCCAGGCCACATCCCAACCAATTAGATCAGGACTCTGAGATTGGGGAGGGAAAAGACCTTGGCTTGAGCAGTTTTCAAAATTTCCCAGGTGATTCCAATATACAGGCTTGGGAACCACTGCCATACCTAGTAGGAAAGAGGTTAAAAAAAAAAAACAAAAAAAAATCCCAAACACCTCTAGATGTTTCAGGGGTTGAGGGATCTGAAGCAGAGGTGAGTAACCTGGGACCTCTCTATCTGAGGGGAACCGAGGAGACAGAACCCAGGGTATGTTTAGCTGCACAGACCTGGGCCTCTGAGTTCCCCAAGCCTCAGCATGACTTAGAGCAGCGGTTCTTAAGGTTTTGTCCAGAACCAGCAGCATCCTCATCAGCTGGGAGCTTGTTAGAAATGCGGACCCGGAACCCCACCTCAGGCCTGCTGGATCAGAAACTGGCAATCAGAAACTGTGGAAGCTCAGCGCCTGATACAACCTGCCCTCCAGGTGACCCTTCTGCACGCTCAAGTGCGAGAAGCTGTGCTATGTACAGGAGAGGAATGAGCCTCAGCGCTAGCAGTGCACAGAAATGGCAGGAGATGCCGACCCTAACAGCGCCTTCTGATAGCATCTAGGAGGTAGGTACATGAGTGCTGGATGGAGCACTGGATGTCTCCACAGGGCCAGCATGAAGCATTGACAATCCAAGACAAAGTGCCCCACCCTCAGGTATGTAGATACTATCCCAGGGAAATGCAATGAAGCTCAAAATAACAGAAATGGGTTTTACCACATGGCAGAAAGATGACTTAAAACAGAAATTGAGTTGAGTTATAGAAAATAAAGTTATATATCTTGCACACCTGAGTTGGTGACATTTACACACAATAACGTTGACAGCATCCAGAAAGAGCGTTCCTGACATGTAGTAAGAGCTCAACAGCTACTACGAGGATGGTGAGGGGTGACAAGGAAGCCTCCACCAGCATCCTCTTGCTCAGTGAGGGGTTTAAGTCACTCAGTCTGGTGCACACCTTTAACCAGACAACATGCAGATGGCAGCTTGAGAATGACCTAGAGCAGAGGTCAGCAAACTTTTTCTATGAAAGGCCAGATAGTAAATATTTTAGTGTTGAAGGTCCTACTTTCTCAACTCTGCCATTATCATGTGAGAGGGGTCAGACTATTTGTAAATGAATGGGCGTGGCTGAGTGCCAATAAAACTTGGTGTATAGACATTGACATTTGAATTCCATATAATTTACCTGTCAAAAAAAACCCTCTTCTTCTGATTTCTTTTAACCATTAAAAAATGTAAAAAACATCCTTAGCTCACAGGCTATACAAAAACAGGCGGCAGAGCCATATAATAGTCTTTAAATGACAACAGATTAGTAATTGCCAGTCATTAGGAATGGCACTATGGCTCTAAAAATGTAGTACGGGAGAGACTGGTGGTGATGGAACAGTTTCCTATCTTGATTGTGATGATCTTTGCACAAAGCTACACATATAATATTGCAAAGCTACATAAACTTGCGTGTATAGTTAGTCAAATCTGAATAAGCTTTGTGGATTATATCAGTGCTAACTTCCTAGTTTTTCTCTTTTACTATAGTTATGCAAGGTGTTAATATTGGGGGAGGCTTGTCCTGGCTGGTGTGGCTCAGTGGGCTGAGTGCCAGCCTGTGAACCAAATTATTGCCAGTTTGATTCCTGCTCAGGGCACGTGCTTGGGTTACAGGTCAGGTCCCCATTTGGGGGGTTGTGAGAGGGAACTGATGGATATTTCTCTTGCGCATCGATGTTTCTTTCCTTCCCTCTCTTTCCCCCTCCCTACCATTCTGTTTAAAAATTTTTTTTTTAATTATTGAGAGAGTCTTGACAAAAGGTGCTTAGTATTTCCTTGCACATTTTTTTGCAACTTCCTATGAATCTACAATTATTTCAAAATGTTAAAAAATAAAATGAGGTAGCGCCACATTTGCCAACTCTTGTCCTAGAATTCTAAATTGGCCAATAAGCTCATTATACCTAAATGGCTTTAAAATAGTTAATGTTAGTTAATAATTAATAATATGTTAACACAAATTTAGTAACATGTTGTGCAGGAATGTAGTAGACTCTGGCCCTCTTCCAGGATCAGAGGTTTTCTGGTTTATCTACAGGTCCCAGAAGGTTCTTTAACAAACATCCTTCTTGGTGATTTTAAGCTCCCCTGTTTTCACTACTCTACATCTCTTTACCTTGAGAGCTGAAATTGAGGGAGACCTTGAAAAGAGCGGGCAAAATGTGTACTGGTAATCCTGTCTAAGAAGACGATTGCTCCGCAGAGTGCGGGCTACCAAATGCCACAGGCTCATACCTTGTAAAGGGTGCTCTCCACATCCCTTCATCGCCAGACCCTGGCATGGTATTTCCCCTGCTTTATTGATCAGTATGGTCAGTACTGCCCCTCTGGGCCTCCCTAGAGGGATCTGTATTGAGTATCTCATTGAATAAGACACCATGAAATCAAACTTATAAGAGAAACAAGCTCAACCTGGTAAGACAGCAAAAGACCACGCCAGGAAAACTACCTTTCTAGAAAATGATCGCACATTGTTAAACTTGCTGAAAATTGATTCCTGATAACCAACAATCAATTTTTCTCTTGTCCTCTCATTTCTTAGATGTTTATTGAATACTTAACTATATTCCAAGGACTGTGCTTAATGCTGAATAAATGAAAAAGAGTAGCCCTAACTGAATGTTTGTCTCATGCCAGGACTCTTCTAAGTTTTCTCTATATAGTAACTACTCCTTTAAATACCAAATGAAGCAGATAACTTTACTCTTTTTGCTGTTAAAAGCATGTAAGCAGGAAGAGTTTGAGGCTTCCATGGAAAGCCCTACAATAAAACCAACAAAGGAAATGGAGACTGGGTTCTGATGACATTGCCTAAGTACCTAGATCCAGTCAACTGGTCTTGTCAATCACATAAGCAAACTTATTCCCTTTATGCTTTGGCAATTTTGAATTGGGTTGTGTCACTTGCATCTGAAAGAATCCTGCTGGAAACATGGTTCTGGTTCTCAAGGAACCTAGTGGTGAAGAGTGGTAGATGGACAGACGTTTATAATAATGCAGTGATACAGGGGTGTGCAAGGTATAACGAGCAAGTGGCCAGAAGAGTGAAGTGAGTGATGTGGCCTGGATTACCAGGAAGTCATGCCAGCGATGTTATGTCTGAGCCAGGTCTGCTGTGGGAGCAGAGTCTGCCGTTGGATGCAGGAAGGGTCTTAGAGAAAGTAGAGGCAAGAAGTAGAGGCAAGAAGGAAATTTTGGCAAGAGGGAGCAAGATATGCAAAGATACGAAGTAGCATATTCTATCCTAGAAACCATTCAGAATTTACTGAGTGGACCAGCAGGTATTGCAAATTAAGAGTTTGGCAGGGGCCACTACCCCGAAAGGCCTCCCAGTCCTTGTTAAGGTGTTTAGACATTATTTCATGGTGGGTAGAGAACTACTGAACAATTTAATGAGGCAAAGCAAAACACCTATCACAGAGCTGGCTCATGGGAGGAACCCGAGACATGAAGGCTCTCTATGCCAAGGGGTTTTAGGGGATGGATGACCTTGTAAGAGGTGCACTTTATAAAGATTACTCTCCATTTGGAAAGTAATGGGCAAGGAGATCATTGTGGGAGCACAGGTGGGAGATGAGGGCCTGCGCTAAGCCACGGCTGCCTAGAGATGGCAGGAAGGGACTGGGGTGATAAAGATCTAGGAGGCAGAATTGACAGGACTCCAGACCAATAGCATGCAGGGATCAAGGTTAGCTGCAGGTCTAAGTGACCGCCAGGTTGCTGGCTTGAATGTGGCAGTGCCAGCATCTGAGCCATGGGGCGCAAGAGGGTGAACTGATTCGCTGACTTGCAGCAGAAGTCAGTTTCTGACAAATCGAGTTGAGATGTCTGACAGACAATCTTATATACATATAGTTCCGAACAATGAGAAGAGGGCTAGGTAGATAACACAGATTTGGAAGTTACTTAAATCACAGTTGCTTAAATCTCAGTGTTTCTCAACTCTGGCAGAACATTAGGATTGCCTGGGAAGCTTTAAAATATACTGATACCTAGGACACCCATATAGGATCTTCTTTAGTGCTGACATTCTCAGCAAAAGGAGAGCAACATTGCCAGCCCAATTGTTGAAGGATTAGTTGAGCTATTGTAAGTAGATACTGATGAAATCAGTTGGGGGAGGGGTGCCCAGGCTGGGTGGGCGTCGTGAGTGTGAGACCTGCACAGTCATACAGGGTCCAGTGCTTCAGCAGGGCATCATGCTCGGCTGAAATCTCTGCTGGCACCATCTTAAAGTCTTAATCATTTTTTCACTAAAGGGGTCCCACATAATTTTCACTTTGCATTGGACCCTTTAACATAGGTAGCATCCTTGGCCCAACTTGGATATTTTCAAATACTCCCCAGATGTGCATTTCTGGTCTAGGGAAGGAACAGTATAGCTCAAAAAACATGGAGTGGGAAGTTTGGGGGTGGATCCCTCAGTAATATTCACATTTTGGGACGGGGGTGGGAGGGGGAGGCAGAGGCTCACACAGGAGAAGCGGAAAGAATGATCAGCGACTAGGATGGCTATAGGGGTGTGGTGGCTCCAAAGCCAAGGCAGGGGAGGGCGACTGCCACATTTAAACAGTTCAGAGAAGTTAAAAACTTGCTGTTTAGGATAATACTGATGAGCTTGGCCAGACCAGTAAAAGCCAATGTTGGACTGAAGGTGAAGAAATAGAACACAGGGCTGCAAAGTTTCAGAGAGCTTGGCATGAAGGAAGGGAAGGAGGAAGGGCAGTGGCTAGGGAAAAACAGTGATTATAAAGCTTTTTTTTTTTAAGTCTAATACATGTCAATATTGGTGGGAGGAGAAAAATGAGGAGGGGTGGGAGGCGATGATTAATGGGAGAGTGACTGAGCAGATGTTGGAGCGAACAGGACAAAGAATTCTGTTAAGTTCTGTGAAGACGGACCGTGCCTGACTCATTCCTAACGTCCTCATGTCTATGAGAGGTCCCTGCATGCGGCAGGTGCTCCATACAGGTATCTTCAGATGCAGTCAGCTGCCAGAATGGACTAGAGGGCAGCAGTAATGGACTAGAGCAGTAGCCAGAATGGACTAGAGGCAGAAACCAGCTCTGGGTATTTGCAAGGAGGTGGAGGGCAATACAAGGCATGGGTGGCTGAAGGCAGTACCTCTGTTCTGCACCTTCTGCACCACTGTGCTGTAGGCATCTCTTATCTGCTGTGGGTTGGTGACATCCATCTGGAGCACGCAGAGGCGCTCGGAGCAGGTTCTTCGCAATTGCTCTGCTCCTGATCCATTTTCATCCAGAACTCCGGCAAACACAGTGAAGCCCAGCTGGTCCAGATACTTGGACAAAGCATGGCCAATTCCAGAATCACCACCTGCATGGTGTCAAGGCAAGACAAATTTTTTCCAACCGAAGGGGCAGGAGAAATTATTTCATAATTTTAATATTTATGATGGTCCATGTTCTCTGGAGAGAATGGGTCTTGAGGAATTTTCTTTATTTACTAAGTGGAAAATAGGTAGAGAAACCAAAACAGACACATTTTTCTACATAAAAAAAGAGAGATGAGGGAGAATTTGGGGTGGAGCCATACGTGGTAGGGGAAACACTGATGGAGGGATGGCCAGGTGAGGCTGGTGGCAAAAGAACTTAGGGAGGAATAAAACGTCTCTTTATTAAATCTGGATTTTTTTTTAAATTTGAAAGTGAATTAATAAAGCCAGCGTTCACAGGAGACCATCTGCTCCATCTGCTTGTACTTACTTACCTGTAAGGAAGGATAACATAGAGGCCTGAGCGTGAGCCTGGTGCCACTGTCCCCACCTGTGCCATGCCAGTCAGGTTATTTTACCTCTCTGTGCTTCGACTCGCTCATCTGTAAAAGGGACTTAATAATGATACCTGCATGACTTAATATTTGTGACATGCTTAACAGGGCCTCTTCCAAGTAATTACCATATAGGCCTTTTCTTTTCTTTCATTTCTAACAAAACTATGCCATCCGTCCTGATTTTCAGGCCTTTATATGCACAATATTGGTAGATGAGGAATTTGCCCGTACCAACTGTTAAACATCTTGGTTAAGACTCAGACTGCCTGATTCTACGTCTTCTACATATGTGCCTTGGGAAATGTTACAGTCTTGTGGAACCTCCACTTCCTCATCTGGGAAGTGGGGTATAATAGTACCTTCCTCCTAGGGTGATCTTGGAAGTCAACAAGACAGAGGAAGTCAACGTGACATGCACAGGTCCAGCATGTCACACATGGCTGTTATCAGCATCGTGGCTCTAACCCAGACATGATTTCTTGTTTACAGTGTTAGAGGTTAGGCCGTACCTCTAAGGCTGTGTGTTTGCGCAGGGGTCAGAGGGCCTTGGGAAAGTATGCGGCTTGGGGAGCCACTCTCTGCCAAGATAAGATAACCCTTGTGTGCTCCAGAAACACGCAGACAGGCTGGGCCCCTTGTGAAAAGGGAAAGAGTTTCATCAGAGTTACCCAATATGTAGTAGCTTCTGAAAAGAACCACGTCTAGTGCAAAATAAATGCGCACCAACTTCCAGCCAGCCTCATACATACTAATTCATTGAATCCTCCCAACCACTCTGGGAGAGAAGTCTCTTTACCATTGAGGAGGAGCAGACACAGGAGGATTAAGTCATTCAGTTGGGACACGACCGAGGTTGGAACCCAGGCAGAGCTTAGGATATAAATGTCTTAGACATGAAATGTTCACTTCTTCCAGAGCACAGGGCTTAGCATAGTAGGCGGTCAATAAAAAGCATGTGCTGACTAAATGGGCATTTGAGGGCACTGGGATGTAAATCCCTTAAGAACAGAGAGTGTCCTATCTCCCAAGTGTCGAGGGTACCTGCCTCAAAGTAAGAGCTCAACAAACGTTTGTTGAGTTGAATGCCTGCCCCAACGGAGTGCAGGGGAAATGCTGGGGTTGGCTTTAAGCTATGTCCTTTGGGATCATTCTATCTCTTGTGGCCTAAAAATCCATCAACATGGAGCAAGCAACCAGGACTAGAGTCCCATCCGTGCAAGATTGGAGTGAATTTGAAATAATGATTCATTCAAAAGCATTAATAATTCAATTAAAATGAAAAAATATTAACAAAGTCTCAGGTTATGTGCAAAATGGAAACAACAGAAATCATTTTAATCCAAAAAGACCTAAAAATTGTATAGTTTCAAATCTAGTGAGCTAATTTTAAGTGGATTTATGCTGTTGCCACACAAGAGCACTGTATTGGCTGATGAACAGGACTATATTCCATTACTTGTTGGGTCAAGTCTTGAATTAGCTGAGCTGTGAATAACTGTAGCTCAGAAGTTCTTCCGGGCCCTGCCCCTTGAATGAAACATACCCACTCTGTAAAATAAGAGTGCATGTGCCTTGGACACAAGCTGGAAGCTACATTCAGAAAGAGGGATGAAGGGAAAAAAATTTCAAGCCTGTAAATGGTCTAGTCATTATTAAAACATCATGTAAGTTAAAAAAAAAAACAAAAAAACTTAAGCTCAACAATGAGATAAACAAAAAAAGAAATTATCCATAAGCTCACCAATCTGGCATAACTTTTATAATTTTTGTGTATTTTCTTCTAGTCTTTTTTGTGTTGTTCTTTAGCACACATATAATTTGACAACTAATTTTTAAACTAATATAAAACAATTTTACATATTCTACATAGTCTTCAAATCCATAAACCATGTTTTTTTGTTGTTGTTGTTTTGTTTTGTTTATTTACTAGATAAAATTCTCCCCATTAAAATACAGCAGAAAGAAATTATGTGAGCCTGGATTCTGGAGCCAGGACACCTGAGTTCAAATCCCGGCTCTGCCATTTACCAGCTGTGCAACTTTGGCCAATTAACCTCTTTGTGTCTCAGTTTCTTTTTCTATAAAATGACACTAGGAGCTGCCTCATGTGATTATTAGAGGATGAAATGATTTGATACATTAAGGTAATTGGAAAAGGGCCTGGTACATGGCGGTTGCTATCCAGATGTTTGTTCAGTGGCAACTTTTTAAACATCCTTTCATTGGTTACTTCTCATTCCTGGAACCAGAAGTGTTTCAGTTCAGTTTGTATTTCAAAAGATCATTATAGTTATTCTAACCACAGTGATGAATCAGTCAAGGACCAGGATTCTGCTTTCTGCCAGCGGTCCCATCTCTCCCAGACCCTGTTCCTAAGTCCCCACTTTACCAATGATGCCTTCAACCAATAGAAGCATAAAACAGAACTTCTCAGCAGATGGGCATCTTCTAATAGCAGAATAGATAAACACAAATTGAGGATCTGCTATGTATCAATAAGAGGACATGGCCAGAATACATATTTTGTGTGGCCCACACAGTGTATTTTGTAAAAATTTAAACTTATACTTCAAATGGGGTGATTTCAACTGAAATTCAGGTCAACTGTTTTTCTTGATTAACCAGGATATGGGCCAATTCTGGGCCTATGTTCCTACAAGGAGCCCATGAGCTGAGGCTGAGGATCCCAATAGCTGCCCCCGCCCTTCTTGGGCCATTCTCTCGGTTAGAACAAAACTCACTGCTCCATTGTATGCACACACATTTCTACTGCCAGCGTTCCTTACTGGTATGACGTGTCCCACCCTTGTAGCCTTTGCGCCCAAGACTCGTGACATATTCTGTCCCATTTGCATGTCTTCTGGGTCAAAAGTTGTTTATCTAAAAACCTGTGGAAAACTAAGAAGAAAAGGGCTTTCCACTCTCTTGTTTAAAGCTTAAGCAATCTTAGAGGTGGTATGTTGTAGAATTGTGCACCTGAAACCTGTATAATTTTGTTAAGCAGTGTCATCCCCAAAATTTCAATACAAAGGGGGAAAAAAGACTTAAGCAATCCATTACTTAAGCAATGCCATGTCTCATGTTGACACTCCTGTTCCTTATAAAATAGATTAAGGTATGATAAAATAATAGGTAAATGAAACAAAACTCCAGTGCACTTAAGACTTCTCTGAAGGTCATACGATGCTCAGTTTTTAATTCGGGAAGAGCAAATCCTTGACAATTGTACCGCCAACACCCCATCTCCCTAACCCGTGGCAATCTAAAAGGATAGTAACTATTGGGTACTGAGGCCCCAGAAAATAGCTACATTGTTCATGTCAGTTTTTTAATGGAAATAAATACATTTTTGGAACATAACCTTTTTGAATAATTCCCCCATACTACTCTTATTCCTAAATTAATATTAGCAATGGGATGCATAGAGATATTAAATATTTGTTCAAGGCTACAACAGCTGGGATGTGCCAGGGTCAGCTCTCAAGACTAGATTTGCTCTTTCTAAAGCATGTTTTGTTTTTGTTTTTGTTTTTGTTTTAATGCTAGGATTTACTGTCTCCTTAACACCTGGGCAGGGGGAAAGGGGAATACACAAAGTGGGCACACCAATGATGGGAGCTGTCTGCAGTAGAAGGGTCCCCATCACTGGTGCCAGCTCCCTTCACAGATAATGGACTCCCATCATTCACGCAACAGCACAAACTACTCACAGCTGCTCTTCCGGAAGCGGACATGCAAGGATTTGTTTTCAGCGGTACATGAGGATACAACTCCTAGCCTTGCTGCAAAAGAGGCGACCAGAATATCCCTGCTGGGCTTGAACAATGGCTGGATTCCCAGACCACAGTCCGGTCCTGATGGTTCTCCTGAGCCCCACCTGCTGCCACCCCACCCTCGCGCAGAATTCATCACCAACTGTCCCCAGTTGCTTCACCTTCTGGATACCTTAGTCTCCTAAATGACATCCCTCCTTCCAGCTACCCAGGACCAACACCTTCTCTCCCAATCCTCACCTCCATTCACTACCCACGCTTTTCCTCCCAAGATTTTTAAAAAGATTTTATTTATTTACTTATTTTTAGAGAGAGGGGAAAAGAGGGAGAGGAACAGCGATGTGAGAGAGAAACATCTATCGGTTGCTTCACCTGGGGACCGAACCCACAGCCCAGGAATATGCCCCGAGAGGGGATCAAACCAGCAACCTTTTGCTTTGTGAGACGATGCCCAACCAGCTGAGCCGCACCAGCCAGGGCTCCATCCCAAGATTTTTACATCTATACCCATGTCTCCTTTTCTGAACCCCATGGCATAAAAAGTCAGCTCAACTCAGCTCAGCTTGTCATCAGAGTGCCACCAAGTTGAGGATGTACATTTTCAGGGGCAGCAGAAAATGACATCGTAATTATCCAAAATTTCATATTACACCTGTTGAGAGTATTCCAGTTAAGAAACACTGGAAATGACTCTCAATAATAACATCCTGAAATTGGGCCAGATGGTGATAATGTGTGGTCAGCGGAGATGGTCAAAATTTTAGAAATCTTCAGCCCAGACCAGACGCCATTAGAAAGAGCTCAGTTAAGTATCCAGATAAAGGTGGAAAAACTCCCTTTTGGTAGAACTTAAGGGACTCAGCCAAGACTCCACAGCCCCATTTCCTCCATGGGTGTCTTTGCAGAGACTCAAGGAATACTTTTTAAAAATCTATGAAATGCCCACCTCCTCAAAAAGAAAGAAAATGTGAAGAGCTTATCCAACAGTGGTATCTATGGCCAAAAAAAAAAAAAAAAAAAAAAAGGTGGTGGTCTGGCTTTCCATGATGTCACTTTTAATTTCTGACACTTCTTCTTGCCTCTCTTCTCATTCATTCATTCATTCATTCATTCAGCGATCACTGTGTTAGGTCCTGGAAATAAAACCATAAAAGAAAAGCATCTTCCTGCCTTCGTGGAGCTTACTGCCTGGGACAGAGGTTCCCAATCTTGAGTCCCACTAGACAACCTGGGATGTTCTGAAAAGTATCAGTGCCAAGACCCCACCCCCAGAGAGTCTTGTTTTGTTGATCTGGATGGAGCCAAGCACTGGCAACAGTTTCTAAAGCTCTCCAGATTCTTCCAATATGCAACGAGGGTGGAAATCACTAATCTAAGCAACAATTTCAACCAGGAGTGACTTTGCCCCCTAGGATATTTGGCAATGTTTGGAGATATTTTTGGTTGTCACAGCTCTGAGAGTGATATTGCCATCTAGATTGTAGATACCAGAGATGTTGCTCAATGCTCTACAGTATACGGGATAGCCTCCACCACAGAGGGTTATCCAGTCCCAGAGGCAACAGTGCTGAGGCTGAGCAATCTTGGTCCAGGAAAAAGGCAAACATTTGAAAATCATTACAATAGAGAGTGAGGAATGTTATAAATAGAAAAGTTTTAAGAACTATGGGGCATAGTTTCTTTAGAGGAAACTCAAGTTCCATCATTTAGTGAGCAGCCCATGGAGAAGAATACAGGCAGAAAAGAGAAGGAACTAGGTTACCTCCAAAAGGGCAAGGACTGTATTGAGTTATCTAGCCCACTGTTCCTTCCCCTGTGCCTAAAACAGTTCTGGGCAGTTGCTGACCAAATACTTGTCGAAGGACAAAATGATCCGCTGATTATAAACGCAAGTATCATAGTCCAGGTACCTTTATCTTCTGACACCTTGCACTAGACTGACACCTTGCACTAGACTGACTTTCTGGACCCCAGGCTGCCTGTCCTGCCCTGCCCGGCCAATCTAACTCATCTACAGTGCCTAACTCTGCATCTCTAGGGTATTTCAAAGCCTACTTTGACTTTTTCTCTGCTCCACAGCCTCAGAGTTCTCCCCTGACCGTACAACAAAATTCAAGTTCTTAAGTCTGGCATCAAAGGCTGCAAGATCAGATCCAAATCTCCATTCTCCAGTGTGTCTCCCACTGTCCTTCCACTTGAATCCTGAACACCTCGTATCACTGTACCTGGGATTTCCTTTGTGCTTCCTTATCTACACTTTCGATCACTCGGACTGTCTGCCTAGAATGCTCACTCAGGTCCCTTTTGCCATTCCTTATCATGTTAATAGTTTAAAAACTATTTTCTACAAAAGAACAGAGAACTCTATAATGGGCTATACTTATCCCTCTTCCATCTATAAGAATTACTAATATTTTGTTTCTCCTATTCTTCCCCACACATTTTTTCTTGCATTTTAAAGCAAATCCAACACTTAATCTCATGTTATCCATAAATCTGTAAATATGCCAGTATATACCACTAAGAGATAAGGTAAGAAATTTTTAGCCCTAACTATATTGTCATTATAAATCTGATAAGATGAACAATTCTTCTTTAATGTCATCTAATACCCAGGTGGCATTCAAATTTCCCAGCTTATTTCAAAAAACCTTCTTAACAGTTGGTTTGGCTCAAGGTATAAACAAGGTTCACACATCATATTTGGTTTTCAGGTCTCTTAAGACTCATTTGTTATATAAAGTTTTATTCTCCCCTTTTTAATACCATGTATTTGTTGAAGACACTGAGACATTTGTCCCTTAGATTATCTCACAGCCTAAATTTAGCAAATTGCTTCCTTGTGCTGTCAACTTGCTCTTCTGATCTCTGTATTTTGGATTAAGTTAGATCTAGAGGCTTAGTTAGATTTATGTTCTTTTTTCTTTTTTTTAAGACTGCCTCGCAGGCAGTGCTGAGTGCCTCCCACTGCACTGTGTCAGGAGATGCAAGCCTGAGTCATATCCCTCTTTTAGTGATGTTGATAGATCAGCTCTTCAATATAAGGTTCCCCACTAACATTTCACATGGGGTTTAGCCTACATTAATGACACAAATGATTGTTGCCTCCACTCAATTTCATTCGAGATTCAAAAACAGTAATTTTTCTATTCTGATCATCCTTCTGCAATTATTAGCTAAAACTGTGAAGACTGACAAAAATTTTAAACTGCATTCAGTAGCCTTATTACTAATATTGTTATTATAAATATTATTATTTTGAGCTGTCATATGTATATCAAGAATAAAGCAAGTAATATCATTAGGTAGCAAGATTTTCAGCATAAAAGAAAAGAGGTACAAGTCTAAAATTGAAGAAGTAAAAATCCTGTCATTTTAACTTTGGATTGAAATTATCAGTATGAATCCATGACTTATTTTCCTCTTTCTAAACATCACGTCTTCCCTAGTTCTGTCCCCTGAAATGGCCTAGGAGCAATGATACCCCAAAATTCATATGCTGAAACCCTAATCCAGATGTGATGGCATTAGGAGCTGAGGCCTTCTGGAGGTGACTAGGTAATGAAGGTGGGGCCTAATGAATGGATTTAATGCCCTATAGGAAGAAGCCATAAAAGCCTGCTCTATTCCTGCCCCGAGATACAAGGAGAAGTTGGCGTTAAGCAGCCTGGAAGACAGCTCTCACCAGAACTGAACTGTGTTAGTACCAGAACTGTGAGAAATACATTTCTGTTATTTAGAAGCTTCCCAGCCTATGGTATTTTGTTATAGCAGCCTGAGCTGACTAAGACAACTTTTAAGGTGTCGATGGTTTAATAATCAGCTCCCAAGATTCCTGAATATTTAAAAACTGACCCTCCAGTGCCGGTACGACACAACTCCAGCACACCACTGGAAATACGCAGCAGCTTGGGGAACATGCACTTAACTATCAGGAATCTAAAAAAGACAGACTTCAGGGAAGAAAGAGAATATTAACTTGGTGCCTAGAATGTGCCAAGTGGCTCATATCAGAGGTATCAATACTAAATTCTTTCCTACCTCAGGACCTTTGCACATGTAATAATTCATCTTTTCTTTGCCTTGCTAGCTCATTCTCAATTGCCAAGCCTTAGCTTAAATGTCACCACCTCAGAGAGACCTTCCTGACCATTGTATTTAAAGTACATGTCCCCTATTTCCCATGACAGACAGCCCTGAGGTGTACAACCCAGGCTCACCTTGAGGAAGGATTTGCCCCAGGTGCTAGGAGTGCTGTCAGCAGACGCCCTTCACAAGTCAACTCCTCCAGGGGTTGTCTCGGCTTTAGAGAGCCTCTTCCCAAATGCGGTCCACATCCAATAATTGGTCAGTACAGAAGCACAAAAGCCTGACCTTTTCAGACCAACTTGGGAGAAAACAGAAGCGCCATTCCCCTCCTAGCGCACCCCACAGAACTGACCATCCTGCTTCGCTTTCCCCCTTCCACAGGTGCGTGTCCCAGGACACTCCTTAATAAGTTCCTTACATGCTCAATTCTACCTCAGAATCTGTTTCCCGCCAGCTCCAACCCTCCATATCCCATCCCAAATTGCAAGCCTCGTTATTCTTTACCTCAGCCTTTGGTTGTTTCTTCAATCCAAAAACTATTGTATTTGTTGATCAAATTTCTTTTTACTTATTTCTCTAGTAGAATCTAAAGTAATGATTTATGCACAGAGACTATGTTTGTTCTTATATTCCCTATGCTATCACAGTGGTTGACTTGTAATAGGTATTCAATAAATGTTTTAAATCAATTAAATTCTCAAAGTATAGGCAATGATGCACTGATGAGCCACAAACAGATAAGGTTCAGATCCTTTTTTAATAACTGCATTTATCCACTCATTTTTTACATGTACCTAGCTTATTAGAGGTTTCTCAAAATTTATATTCACAAATGAAATTAGAATACACAGTGACTTTAATTTATTCAGCATTCTCCTGCAATCTGGTTCCCATCCAGATTTGCATTGCCCTCAGGGCACATGGCAGCTAGCACGAAGCTGGTTTGGGAGTGGGTGGAGAAGGTGGGTCCTAACAAATCTTGCCCCATATAAGGAACTAGGTCCCAGAATTTTGAGAGCCTTAGGGTTATCGTATGTGTCACCTCGTTTCATGCCAGACCTTTCAAGGTAAAGTGGGTCTTTTTAAAAAATAAAAAATAGACTTAAATTTTTTAGAGCATTTTTAGATTTTCTGAAAAATTGGGAAGACAGTATAGAGTTTCCATATACCTACATACAGTTTCCCGTTATTAACGTCTTACAATGACATTACAATGTAACTTTCGTACACTACATTTCTTACAATGAATGAGCCAATATTGACACATTATTATTACCAAATTCCGTACAATATTCAGACTTCCTTACTTGTTACTTAATGTGCTCTTTCTGTCCCAGGGTCCCATTTATGATACCACATTACCTTTAGTCACCATGTCTCCTTAGGTCTCTCTTAGCCATGACAGTTTCTCAGAATTTTCCCTGTTTTTGATATCTTTGATGGTTTTAAAGAATCTTGTTTAGGTATATTGTAGAATGCCCCTCTGTTGGAATTTGTCTGATGTTTTTCTTATGGCTAGACTGGTGTTAACGTGTTTGGGAAGGGAGATCACAGAGGTGAAGTGTCATTTCTATCACATCATATTAAGGCTATATACTGGCAACATGATTTATGACTACTGATGTTGCCCTTGATCACCTGGGTGAAGTAATGTCAGGTTTCTCCACTATAAAGTTATTTTTCATCTCCCCTGTCCCAGTCCATGCTGTACTCTTCCGAAGGAACTCTCTATGCACAGCTCACACTGAAGGAGTGAGGAGTTACCTTCTCCTCAGTTAGATGGACTATCTATGTAAATTATTTGGAATTCTTCTGCATGGGAGCTTTGTCTCTTCTTCCGCATTTATTAAGTTATTTGATCATTTATTTATATCATTATGGACTTACGAATATTAATTTTATGCTCGGGGTTGTAATCCAATACCACTTTATTTTATTGCTCAAATTGTTTCAGCTTTGGCCATTTGGAGCTCTTTCAGTTGACTCCTGTAAAAGTAGTACATCTTTTTATTTCCATTTTATAAATGAGGAAACCAAGCTTCAAAGAATGTAAACTTTCCACCGTCACTCAATGAAGAAGAAGAAAGGTGCGATCAGAATCAGATTCTTTTTAAAAAATTTTTATTGTATTTTTTCCGTTACCATTTATTCCCCCTGCCTCCCCAGAATCCGAAGATTCTAAAGCACACATTTGGGGTTTTTTTTCCTATTCACCATGTTCCATTTGAATATGGTCAATCTTTGTAAATCAATGACTAATGTATATTTCACCTGATGGTTATTTAAGGTAGTAATGGTTTTGAGACTATCAGTTGGCTATGTACATTATAGAAAACTTCCTTCATTATTTTTTTTATTTACTATAGTATGCACCTTAATGAATTTGCACAGAGTAAATCCACTCGTGCAACCAGCACTCAGATCAAGAAACATCGGTTCAACTTGATCCGCCTTGTGCCTCCTTCCTGTCATCCCCACCCCACACATTACCATATCCTGACTACTAACAGCATAGATCAGTTGTGCCTGATTTTTACTATAACTAAATAAAATCTTACATTAGCACCTTTTGAGGCTGGATTCTTTTGATCACTCGTCTATGCTTTCATGTGGTTTGGTGAGTGGAATTTTTTTTTTAAGGTTCCAACCATATATTTTACAAGAGGGTTTACAAGCAAAGTAGCACTTGTAACAACATGTTAGGCAACTACATAAAAAAGAGCACACTGCTACATAAAAAAGTAAATTTACTTAGGATTACCTCAACCAAAGGATGGAAAAACCACCCAGAGATGTAGTTAAATTTCCTCATTATGCTAAGATGTCTTAGTTCTTCCTCCCTAACATTATCTATAGTTTTATCTACAAAGGGCTGCCTTAATAATGTCTCTGTGGGTATTTTTCACAGGAAAGCTGGTTCCTGACTGACAGGATGTCATTCTTGCCAACACGTAGCCAAAAATTCATTAGGCTGCCTCTAACATATAATGGTACAAGCTGCTACCTGTCAAATTTGACTCAAGTGCTGCCTAGAAATTCAAGAGAGCTCTGATTTACAGAAGTTCTCTATTTTCTGTTTCATTAACTATCACCACCTAGCGATTGTTAATCCGACCTAGTTCCTTTCAACAGGGATGGCAAACCCTTGACCTATAGTGACCTAGGAAGAGAGCTCACTGCAGGCCTTCTCACAGCTGTCCTCACAGGGCATAGACAGGAAGGGAGACAGTTCTCCAGTATCTCTTCACATAGGGACATTGATCCCATCATGAGGGCCCCACCCTCATGACCTCATCTAAACCTAATCCTCTTCCAAAGGCCCGTCTCCAAATACCATCACACTGGGGGTTAGGGCTTCAACATGTGAATCTGGAGGGACCACAGTTTAATCCAAAGCACCATCCTCACAGAGTTTATCGTCCAGTGTGGCATACAGAGGGTATGCACAGGAAATAAAAAGAAAATTATGAATCATGGTAAATTCTGCCAAGGAACTAAAATGAGTGCTCTGATGAATAATTGAGGTGGAAGGGAGGGACATGTCTTCAGGAGTCAAATCATGGAAGACTTCTCTAAGGAAACAACACAAACAAATCACCAAAAATTCAGTACAATGAAAAAGGTCTCATTAATAACACTGATTACAAGTTGAAATGATAATACTTTAGACATATTGTATTATATTAAATATATGATTCAAATTAACTTTACCTTGTTTTCTTTTAAAAATGTGACTACTAGAAAAATTTAAATTACTTATGTGGCTCACATTATATATTGGACAGCACTGCCGTTTACTATTCCTTCCCACTAAAGACGCTAACGGGCAAAGGAGAAAAGGTAGCCCCCAAAGAGATGAAGCATGAGGGAAGGAAAGAAAGCGACACATCTGGAGCTGGGAAGTCGAGTTGGCAGAAGTGACTAAATGACCCTTTAAGAATAGGGCAGTCTGCTAATGGTCACAGGTTTCTTTTGGGGGTGATCAAAATTCAGAATTAGAGAGTGGTGACAGTTGCATAACCTTATGAATATACTAAAAACCACTGAATTGTATACTTTAAAAGGTGAATTTCATGGTGAGAAGTGTAGTGCAATGAAAATTAACATACAAAAATGAATAGAGCAGTCTAAAATCTGCAGTGTCTGCTGTAATAGAAGACCCCTGAATATTTTCTGGAAAGCTTACTGCTTTCAGCCGATCTGTATGCGTAGTTTGTAGGGGTGAGAGGGGGATCAACGGTGAGTAATTAAGAAAAAGGGGCAGTTAGATGTTTTGACTGAAAACAGGTTGACATTAAGGGTTCACTCTCACTAGAAATCAGAGCCAAGGTGACCTGGAGAGAGACGAGCTTGGGGATTTGCAGACTTGTTGTGGAAGTTGTGGACCTCTCACAGAGTGTGTAAAAGGGACTCAAACAGATGATATATTGACCTAATGGGACGGGGTGACTGTCCCTGATATTTGAATCACTTTGATTATCAGGAACAACTGATTAGTTAAATCAAAATAGGAACTTCTTTGTATGGTTGCATGGTCTAGGCTAGGGCCACCCTTGCATAATACAAAGGGAGTAGACACCCTGCCCATCGGGCATTCCCCATGTCTAGCCTTGCGCTGGCTCCCCAGGAGCAACCTAAGGTGAGCCATCCTCCCCAGGGGCAACAGCACACAAGGTCCTTTCCTCTGTGCACAGTCTCGGAGCTGACTTAGAACATCTTTAGAAACCAGCCCCAAGCGAACTGTCTCGCTCATTAATTCACTGAGCCTCTCTCTGCCCCATACTGGGCTGGGTGCTGATGGTAGACCATTCTTTGTTAGAACTATTTTGGAGTCATGAAGTTCCCCTTTTCTGGTGAAGGGGGAAGATGGGAGCATTCCTGCCCACAGTTGATTCCCTAGGGCTAAGAGATATTTGGATAATATCATCATCACATTTATTTGCCAAGCCCAGAAAAGAAGGAGGAAACAGAGAGGTAAGAGGACCCTCGCCTCACTTCCCTGTTTTCTGCAAGAAACCAGAAGTCCCACCTAAATGCGGGCCCACCGCGGGGTAGGGGAGGTTAGCAAGAACAGCCTCCCCAGTCCCATGACCCACCAAGGGGAGAGCTGGGATGGGTCTTTTTTTCCCCAGGGAACATCTGTTCAGGAAAGTAATATTTAAATGAATAGCGTTTTTACTGGCTGGCGATGTTGCCACCACGGGATATTTGGCAATGTCTGGACATTTTGGGGTTATCACACTGGGCGGGGGTGCTATTAGCATCCAGTGAGTAGAGGCCATGTTTGCTGCTAAACACCCTACAATGCAGAGAACAGCCCCAACAACAAAGAATTTTCTGGTCTAAAATGCTAATGATGCCAAGACTTAGAAACCCTGATTTAGACTGATATGTCATAAGATACGAAGATGAAGAAGAATCCAGACCTATAAAGGGACTCCAATGCCCTTCAAGCATTCCAAGTAAAAGGAAGAGCATGTGTTAGGACCATAATGCCAGGAAAAGGTGTGAGATGAGAGGGACTAGATCTTGCAGGGCCTCTAGTCTTGGGCAAAACTTTGGATTTCTATTCTCTACGGTGGAAATCCTTTGAAGAAATTCAGACCAGAAAGGGGCACCCTGGTTACCCTACAGAGAATAGGTTGGAGTGTCAAGAGTGAAACCCCGGAGGCTGGGAGCAGCCCGGGAAGAAATAGGGGGCAGCTTTGACTAGTGCAGAGTTAATGAAGACGGAGAGCAGTGGGTGTGTCAAGATGTATTCTGAAAGTAGCCGTTACTGACAGCAGGGGAGAAGGGGAAACAGGGAACTAGGCAACTCTCAGGATTCTGGTCTCCACAGGATGCTAGGTAGGGTTGCTCACCAAGGTGGGGAAGACTGAGTCAGGGCTAGGTAAGAAGTGATCCCAGATCAAGAGCTTCGATGTAGACATGTAAAGTCTGGAGCAGCCAGTGGAATTGGGTATACAGGTATGGGAGAGAGGAGTTGCTTATGCAAGGCATTGAGCTGTGGTTCAATGTAGGGCTACACATTAGTTTCATGCACGAAGGGAGCACTCTAAGGAAACATCAGCGCACAAGTCATATGCCTTAGATCAGGTAAACCCAAGCTCTGGGAGCAGGTGCCTAAGCATCAATATGCTTCAAAATGCCCTCAGGTGATTCTAATGCACAATGATGATTGACATACACCAGACTCAAGGTGCTGCCCCAAGGTAGAGACTTCTGTGTGCATGGCAACCCCCAGTGGGCTGAGCCTCGCCTTTGTGTATTACCAAAGGGACTCTCTAGTTCCTATCTATTTAACATTCTGTCTCTGCTTTTTCAGTGGCTGGCTGAATTCTACATGTCGAAACAATGAATTTGCTCACAGTCTTGGGTGTTCTTGTGTTACCTGCAGTTCCAGACCTTTTGTTTCTGAGACTCTCTTGTTTATAGCAATATCTGTCTCCTGGTGGAGCCCCAGGGCTGCTCCGTTTCTTTCATCCCTTTGAGGATAGAATATTTGTAATCTCCTTTGTGAACTTTGTTTCCAAAGAACTCCCAGTACCTTCTGTCTCTGTGTACTCAAAGCAGAAGAAAAATGCATTCAGACCTGTCTATTCTTTAAGATCCAGTTCAATTCCCATTTCCTTTTATTATTATTGGGCACTCATCGTGTAAGTCATCGTGTACTTTGTAAGTGGCACTTGGGGATGCCACGATCAATGAGAATGATACGGTCCATGAGCTAGAGAGCTCGAACTCTAGGACAGGGTGACTTAACCACAGCACTACTGACATTTGAGATGAGGTTATTCTTTGTTTGGGGTGTTGGGGGGTGGCATCCTATGCATCTTAGGATGTTTAGCAGCATCCCTGGCTTCTATACCAGTAATATGTTTCTGTGCCCCCCAATTATGACAACCAAAAAATATTTTCAGACATTGCTAAAATGTCCCATGGGAAGCAAAATTGCTCCCGGTCAAGAATCACTGCTATAGGAGGAAAAAGACATTAAACAAATACTTACAAAGGATGATAAAGGTGATGAAAGGGACATAAAAAGAGGGATCTAATTTCACTTGGCAGGCACAAAGAAATAAGAGCTCATAATGGAGACTACCTGTTCTAGCCCAGAAAATAGCTGGTATTATTTTCATCATCATGCTCTTTCTGATTACTGCAACGTCTTTTGTCTTCTCCAATTTCTTACAGCAGCATTCACCAATTGTGTACTATGCAGCCAGGTACAGTGTTAAGCATTTGGTTTGCTTTTTTTCATTTTATTGTCATAACTACCCCATAACCATAACGTGGCACCCCAAACCATTGAAGATTTACTATATAAGTACATTATCTTTTTAACCAATAGCTTTTCATATTAGGTTATAAAATAACTAGAATGAAAGCTGAGACCTCCATGGCTTCTACTTTTCCTTATCCCTTGGACAATAGCCTCTTACTTCATCAATTATCACAATACTTTTGCCACTGCCAATGTCTTCTGATTTAATTTCACCTTGGTAATTCCAGCCTGGTTTGTATTGTTCATACAAAGATGGCATGCAATGTTACGTCTGAGTCAACAACTCAAAGGAATGAGAAGAAACTAAAAATGGTCCAGAGAACACTGAGAAAAAAATGATGAAGGTTCTGGAAACTAGGCCATGGGAGGGAAGAGAATATTTAGTTCAAAGCAGATTTGGCTGTAATATAATGCAGTCTTCACATTTTTCAAGGGCTATCATGCAAAAGAGTGCTTTCTTTAGATTATGTGACTTCCTGGGCAGAATTAATGCATTGATGATTGTCCAGGGAAGTCTATTTTGTCCAATATAAAGAAGATATTTACAACTATTGAATTGTATAAAAGTGGTATGATTTCCTTGAAGAGGTAATGTGCTTTCTGTCATTGCGTTATTCAAAAAAACCTCACTAGATGAAATGGATAATCCTTAGAAGGGTATTCAGGCATTGGGAGGCAGTTGGTTGAAATAGAGTTCAATATGACTATGTAAACCCCAAAGTGGCAGAATGAGATATTCTTTCCCTCTCACCACTCTCTCCCCTAATATTACAGCTGACCTGTAACAAGTGGAGTGGACCAGGGGAGACCCCCTGCAAATTCTCTGCCTGGGGAGCAGGATGCAGTGAAACCCGAACCCCTACACCATTGTTCCTACAGCAGTGTTCCCCTAAGATGTCTTGAACTCACACTTCTAGTGGCTTATTCTAGAAGCTTCTCTGAAACTTTAAGTAGGAAAAAATGTCCATGTTGGGTGGGAGAATTCTGAGGAAGTAACTCCCTCTATATTCCAAGGTCTGTTACAGTCATGCTCAGTTCCCTTATTTTACCAGAGTTGGGCGGGGGGGTGGGGAGGGGGGCTCTTTTAGGAACCTCCTTTTTGACTTCTGGCCACCACCCTCATGCTTCTCTGTTTGGCTAAGAATGAAAAATACTGTCTACAGAGGGCCCTTTATGTGTGCTACCACATTCCATCCTAGCAACAACCTCAGTGAGATCGATGTTATGATTATCTCCCTTTCACAGAGAAGGAAACTGAGACTCAGACAGGTTAAATAACTTGCCCTAGGTCAGAAAGCTAGTAATTGGCAAGGCAGGTGCTGGTAAAAGGATCAGTCTTTGTCTTAACTGTGTGGTCTTAACCCCTGCACCCTCTTCCCACCCTGAGCGACAGTAGCCAGACTTGCACTTAGATGCACATATGTTTCCAGAGAGGAACATAGTTTTGGTTTTGTTTCTAATTCCCTTGTCGATGTCCAGGTTTGGTTTGACTCTGAAGGTACGATGTCTCAGTAGACATGAATCTTCAGAAAACAGGAGTCACTGAAACCCAGATCCCTTTCCAGTGTTTCAGTTGACCTAGTAGAACCTTTGACCCATGAAAGTGGAATTTGGGTTCTATTCAATCTAAAACCACATTGGACCCTTGTCTCAAAGCAAAATGTACCTGGGTCAGTCTTGGACTTTGAGTCCTCTGTACACCAAGGACATTGAACACAATGTTCCCCATGGCTTCTATTCTTGAGTTTTAGAATTGTTTTTCAGTGGACATAGATCTTTTCAATACCCTATTTATGGTACGAAGTCCATGGAAGTTAGCAATTCTGAGCACGGAGGAAGGGCCTCATGATGTGGGCCAGTGGGCAAGGGGGAATCAGGGGGCACCAGTGTGCTGCATGTCATGAGCCCTATTTTAAGAGGAGATGCCGCCATGTGCTGATGGTGGAGGGGATGGATGCCCCAGGGGTCCCTGGGTCATCTAAGCCAGACATGTTCCCCAACTCCACCCCCAGTCTGCACTGGACTTCCTCATGCTCCCTGCTTAGCTTGTCCCCCAACTTGTCCTCTTTGGCACCTGGCTTTACTCTCATTCATTCCTAGTCATCTGTTTATCTCCATTTGGTTCAGAACAACTACCTATGAACCTGCTGTCCATGGCCTTGCCTCAAAACCACTGCCTCTGCCATGTCCACGCACATACACATATATTGACACCTGTGATCTAATCTGATCCCCACCTCTGAGGGCCCAGCGTTGAACTCCAAAACTGGGAGGGCAAGGGATGGAATGAAGGAGCAGCATCTGGGAAGGGTTCATCTTTAGGAGCATAAACAGGGGATTCGAAAATCCACACAGTTCAATACTTACCTGGCATGTTCACAAAATCCATGGGGCTCAGGTGCTGATGTAAACAAGTGACATGGAAGCTTTGGCCATGAGGGTGTAGACAGGATAATCTTTGATCATTTTTTGAGATTAAAACTTGTTCATACCAGGGACCCTTCTGAAAACCTCAGGTTTTACCACTTCGGCAGATCTTGTTCTGCCTTAAAGATGGTAATATTTTTTTTAGTACAGTACCTGGATAGCACACAACTTTTGAATAGCTCAGAGGTGTCCAGAAGTTTCCTGGGAACTTGGGGAGTATAAAGAAGTTTATAATATGGCCTCTATTGTCAAGGACCTTGGCACACAAGAAATGTGGACTTTATATGGATGAGGAACTGTAGTAGGGTTTTATACACAGGGCAGTGTGGATTGGTCAGCTTTATTTTTTGGAAAAGTATTCATCTGGCTACAGAGTGAGGATGAAGAAACGAGAGGCAGGGATAACAACCAAGACACTATTACAATAGTCCAAATGAAAAACAAGGAAGCTTTAAACAAAGGGAGTAGCTTCCAGAATAAAGAAAGAGGGAAGAGCTCCAAGGGGTAGGGAAAGGTCATGGAGTTATGAATAAGTGACTGGTTGGATGAGGTAATGAAAGAGAAGAGTCAAGAAGAACTCTCAAGTTTGTGATATGAGTTAACCGAAAGGAGGATTTGAAGATGACTGTGACATCTGTGACTTGGGCAGATGGGTGGATGGTCGTTAGTGCCATCAAATTCTGGACCAATGGCAGAATTTAGAGGAAAGTCACAGAGTGCTGTCTGGGACATGTGGTCGCTAGAATGTCAGGCGGTAGTGGATGCAGTGTACAGAGTGCAGGAGACAGGTCTGGGCAAGGAGTTGGAGACTGACCGTCACCAGAATACAAGAGGCAGAAAACGCCGTACATAGAAACACAGGTGCTACACGGGAGTGTGAGAAATGTGAACACATCCTAAAGGGTACAGGGGGACCTGGAGGGGGTACAGGGAACACTGACTGACATTTAGGAGGGTAGACAGCAAAAGGTGAACCTATAAAGAAGTCATCGATAAGGGATAGAAATAACCCATAGAAAGTGGCTGATGTAAAGAAGTGGAAGGAGGGATGGGAAAGAGGCGGAATAGAGAGAATTAGGGAAAAGGCGAGAGCCAAAGAAGTTAAGAAAAGAAAAAGGATTAGGAGAAAGGATGACAAGTTTGTCCTAGAAATGCCAAGTTTAAAGTTTCGACCTAAAATCCTGGACATACGAGTCAAAAGAATATCAGGTGTACAAAAGCACAGATTTGTCAGCCCTCACGCAGAGGCCATGGATACCACAGCAGCAGGTGGGACTTCAATGGTAGAGAATGTGGCAAGATAAAGAGGGACAAGGACCGGGCCACAGGGGTCACATGGTGGGGAGAGTTAGGAAGAAGAACCTGGAGAATCAAGGGACAGAGAAGTGAGAGAATAACATGGAAATGCAATCTCCTGGAAAGCAAAGGAGGCCGCGTCAAGAAGGCAAATGTGGTCGGCGATGCTGGTGTGGGAGTCAAGCTCTGGCGACTAGGAGGGTGCCAATGACCCTTGGGAGAGCAGCGTCAGCAGCTCGCTGGGGGCCAGGAGGTGCTCTGTTTGTGCCACATCCTGGGTAAGCAGAAGCACCCTTAGAAGCAAGTCACCACAAAACCCCGTCCAGAGCAAGCCAACCATTAAGTCACAGCAGAACAACAGGACCTCACCAGCTCAGCCATGTCACTCTGCCCTTTCTCCACAAGCAATCCCAGCAAAGAAGAACTAGCAGAGAAAAGTACCTAAGGGAGTGGGCAGATTGGGACAACCACATTTTGTCCAGCCAATGAGAACAAAAAAGGGGAAGACATGTCACTAGCTTGGTTCATTTACTCAGGGCTCATGCAATCATCAACACTGTACTGAGTCTAATGTGCTCCTTGGCCTACAGAGGGGCTTGTGGTCATAAAAAAGACCTGGTCTCTGCTTTCAAAGAGCTTACAATATAGGGTAGAGGGCTGGGAGTACTTTCATTCCATGAGAATTTCTCCCAACCAAAAAACTGAAATTCATAGATATGGACAACAGTATGGTGGTTACCAGAGGGAAAAGAGGTGGGGACACAGTAAAGGGTAAAAGGGGCCAAATACATGGTGATGGAAGATGATTTGACTTTGGGTGATGGGCACATAATGCAATATACATAATCATGTATTATAGAAATATACACTTGAAATCTATATAATCTTATTAACCAATATCACCCTAATAAACTTAATTTTTAAAAATAAAATAAAAATACCTCATCTACAATGCCTCAGAAAATCACCATTCAAACTTTTACAGAATTACCCAGGCTAAAAATATCTATTTATGTTTCTCTGTAGAGAGCTAGGGTAAAGCTTAAGTTGAATTATAAAAGAAGATACATAGTCATATTAAAAAATTCTGACAGACTGACTGGATTATAGGCTCACAGAAAACTGTATTGATTCTTTATTATACACTTCCAGGACCACTTCCCTTGAGACATTAATAATCACTTTGTTGCTTGTGTTTCTCCGGTCTTTTTCTCCAAACTAACCAAGGGATGGTTCTCTATTTCTACCTGCCCATGACCTTCTACCTGCACTGTCCCCTCACTGCCCTCAAACTGAAACCTGAAGTCAAACTCACCAGATGGCATATCTCCAAACATCACCACCTTTTTCAAACATCCCTGTCCCTGTCCACAGTACCTTCACTTTATCTCCCCTCACCCGCATCTCTGCATCCAATCGATTGCCAAGTTCTGTATAAGCAGAGTCTTACGCACATAATACAGGGTAGGGTAAAAGTAGGTTTACAGTTGTTTGTATGAAAGCTAACACAATAATGAATAAATAATGATACAAGAATAAACTGTGTTTTACATACAACTGTAAGCCTACTTTCGCCCCACCCTGTATACATTCAATATGTGTTTGTCCTTTGAATGGACGCATTTTATATCCTGGACATCTTTATAGGCTGCTAGTAACCATGGCTATACCACTAATAATGGCAGTGGTTTAGAGCATGCCTTTGGGTGGCACAAAGGACTGATCTGGGTTTAGTCCCATTTCTACTACTTAGTAGTTCAGTGACTTTGGACACACAGCTTCTTCATTCACAAGATGCAATTTATTAGGGTTGTGAGACTCAAACATAAAGTGTATGTAAATCCCTGAGCACAGAGATGTTATTCCTCTTAGTCCTGTAGTCCACTGTCAATGTTCATCCATTTCAATAATTCAACGTTAAATCCAAAGGACGCCAAATCTCAAGCTGATGCCAACAGTGTTCAATTTTAGAACCTTAATTGGACTGTTTAATAAGTCCCAGCAGGGGTTACCACCCACCTAGGACTCTTTGTTCACAACGTAAAATAAGGTCCTTCGTTTAAAACAAACCCCTTTTCCCTCCCTGATCCATCCCCCATTGCACCTAGTTTTGACAATTCCAATTAAAATTTATCCAGCATAACAAATTTTAATGAGTGCTAGCTGTGTGTGTAGGAGCTGTTTGACCAATTAGCCTGGAAGATCTTATTTTCCCTCTCGAAACTACTTTTTAATTCCTGAAAAGGCCCCTTTCTAATCAGGCTTTTCCCCGCCCCCCACACAGGAGTTGTGCCCACCCTTGAGCTCTGCTGCACTTTGTGAATCCTCCTGGAGGTGCACTCTGCGCTCCATTGCTCAACTACAGCCACTATGGCCAGGTCTCTCCCACTGGACTGCGATGCCCTCCAGGCGTGTGTCCTGCTCACAGCAGATGCCAAATCAGAAGTTACCATTTGAGGTGAGTGAGAAGACTGGAGGGGCTGGGGCGAAAGGGCTGAGGGCAGCAAATCAAAGTTACTTTTACATCTCCTACCAAGTTCAAAGAATAGGCTGAGGAGGACAATGCACCATCTCAGAGGAAGAAGAAGGAACCCCAGTAAATGTGGGTCAAAGGTCAAGGAAATCTAGGAACTTTGAGTCCATCACTTGACAACATAACAATTGCATGGCCTTTAATTTTCTTCCCCCATTGCTTCTGGACAATACGTAGCACATGCTAAGGACTCAATAAATAGGCTGTTGAATGAATAAATGAATGTTTCTTCTCTTCATTTTTTTGTCAGTTCTCTTTTTCTTTTTTTGTTTCCTTTTGGCACCCCCACCCCTGAAATTTCACTACCTTTCCCCTCACCACCCCAGTACAGAAAATTACACATCTCTCTCTTTCCCTTCTTCTCCTCCTCCTTCTTCTTCTTCTTTCTCCCTTTCTCCATCCCTCCCTCTCTGTCTCTCATCACTAATTCCATCTATAAAAGTATATGTGTGTTATTATTTCTAGTTTCCAGAGGAGAAAACAAAAGTTCAAAAGCCCAAAACTGGGTACCAAAGATCACACAGCCAGGAGGAAGAGGTATGCAGCAGATAATATCAAACTGCCCAGATCACTTGGCCATGTTTGGGCTCCCTAAGCCACAGTGTGCTTCACACCCAGCGGCCAGCCCCTGCAACTTTGTCCTGTGGCTACCCCTGGGTGGAGCTCACTTGGCCCGTGGACAAGGAGAGCCAGAAGTGCCTGAAGTTTAAACCTCCCTTCATCATCCCCCAGGGGTGCATGGGTAACAGCCCCTAACTAATGACTGACAGGTGTGAGGGCACAAAAACTACAGTTCCCTGGCCCACAATGGGGACGACTCTCCTGTGTGACCCCCACTGTCTCCAGATCTGCACCAGTGATTCTGAGTCTGCCAGCTGACTCTAGATGGACTTCCCTTGGTGCTGCACCCCATGTGGTCTCTGTCCCTTCCTGTCCATTTTCACTAGTCCAGGACCAATGTTCTTTGGAAACCCTCCTAATAAATCCCTTTCACACTATAGGGGTTCAGAGCCCCAAAAGGCCTCTTCACTTTGGCATGCAAATTACTGTATTTTGCTGTGTACAATGCATACCCACATTTTTGGCCCAAACTTTCAGGAAGAGTGTCTTTCGTTTTAACTTTTTAATTCAATTTTTAATTTATTTATGTAGAAACAAAACTGATTATCATATTCCAAGGTATTATTTTGCATATGGATATCATTATTGCTTTCTAGAGTTATGTTTTTAATGCATAAGCATAAATAAAAGAATTAAAAACATTTATACAGATATGGAATTAGTTCTACCCACCTATAATGTGCATCCTTATTTTTCCCTCAAAAATCTGGGCACAAAAGTGAGCATTATGTACGGAGAAATTCAGTACCGGTATTTTGAGCTGAAGGCAATCAAGGTTCCGCAGGCTCGCAAGAAACTTTTACCTCTCCCCTAAAGAATTCGAATTAGGGAACTTGCCCGTAAGAGTTGTCACCAAAAATAACTTTTTATGACCTATCTACAGGACAGGGAAAACTACTAATTACTGAACATCTACTCTTCTTATTAACCCTCCGAAGCCTTCAAGACACCCAACCTTATCCTGAGCTCAAAATGGCATATATACTTATTTTAACTTTCTGTCCCTGAACTTCCTATATATGTGTACATATGTCATTAAATCTGGTTATTTTCTCCTGTAAATCTGTCTCACGTAGATTTGATTATTAGACTAGCTAAAACAAAAAAACAGAGACAAAAAAAAATTGAAGGGTGGAGGAAAGCTTCTTCCCCTACAATACCAATCTTCTTCTTAAGCGCTGCTCTCGAAGAACCCAGCCCTGTCAGACCTCCAAGTTTTTTCCACTATGTTGTGCCTGAGATGCTACTGCAGTCATGTGGGCCTGGTCATCATTAATTTTACAGCCACTTTAAAATTAAATGGCCCCTATAGCTTCAGGTACTTAAAGACAAATATGTGTTCTAACTCTCTGTGCTTGCTTATTTCATCTTCATACTATAATTTATGTTTCTGAGACAAAAGACCTTTGAATATCTTAGCAAAATGCAATAAGTGGACTCAAAGAAACAAAAATTTTTTTGAAGTTGTTCTCATAACTGTCCTACACCTGGGTCCATAAGTAAATGGCCTTTACCCTTTTAATGTGATCCCTTTCAAAAAATAATAAGCCAGCCAGAGAAAGACAAGTACCATATGATTTCACTTATATATGGATTCTAATAAACAAAATAAACTAACAAACAAATTAGAAACAGACTCATAGATACAGAGAACAGATTTTCAGTTGTCAGGGGGGAGAGGGGTGGGGCACTGGATGACAAAGGTGAAGGCATTAAGAAAAAAAAACAAATAAAACTCATAAACATAGACAACAGCATGGTGATTACCAGAGGGAAAAGGGGGTGAGGGGAGGTAGAAGAAGGAAAAGGGGGAATACATGATGAAAGGAGACTTGACTTGGGGTGGTGAACACACAATACAATATACAGATGATGTACAGAATTGTACCCCTGAAACCTACATAATTTTATTAACCAATGTCACCCTCAGTAAGTTCAATAGGATTTTTTAGAAAAAGAAAAACATATATTTTATTATGTAAGTAATATAACTACATAAGAGAAATTTTAGGGGCAACGTCTAGAGGAAAAAAATCCATGTACCCTAATCCAAGCATTTACAAACTATTTCTTCCAGGTTTGTTTGCTTTTTAAATTCATTTGACATGTTTGCAGTCCTGCTCAAACACCTGGATCTCCTGCATGTTTTCCTTCAGCCCAGCTTTCCATGCTGTAATAGTCCTATGGTTTTCATTTTTAATGGTTACACATTGCTCTACCAGAGGATATACTATTAAGTTGTCACCATTTTGATTGTTTTTGATATTTCACTATTTCAAGTTAAGACTGTGTTGAACAACTACGTGAATGTGCCATTTTGTTTGGCATCTATCTTTTTTACAAATTTCAGATTATTTCTTCAAAAGAGATTTCCAAATCTTAAATTATCAAATGAAAGAATAGTATTTATTTACATTGCCACATTTTGTCCAGTTCCCCCACTCACTAAAATGTTTACCAATTTATAACATAAGCCATCCTGAAACAAAGGTTATTCCAAGTTATGGTGACTTGTTTTTAAATAAGTTCTGATCTAACTAAACGAATTCATTTTAAATTTCTCCATTTAGTACAAAGGTCTTGAAACCTTCTTTAGAGTTATATTGAATCTGTGGCATTCTTTTTGACAAAGGATGTGGTTCCTTTATTAATTCTGAGCTTTCTAATTGCTAAACATTTCACTGAGGGATTAGTCATTGGGCTTAAGTCACCTAATTGAATCAGTCATTTTCCATACCACTAAACACAAGTAAGGATATTTCAATGGCTGATATGGGCTGACTCGGATGTGTATTTTGTGAGCATTTCTGCTTGCCTACATCTGCATAAGTAGAGGGTGAAGAACATTGACAAGATAATCGAGCAAGAGAGAATTCCTGGTTTTTTCCATTACCTTGCAGCTTGCCTGAGTGTATCCTCAGGTTTAGTATTTGTATTTTTTAGCCCTGGACGTGCTGCTCCCTGAAACTGATTTCCCAGGAATGGTTGGACCTCCAGAAGATCATGTTCCATTAGTGTCAACTACAGCATTGCTAGTGATTTTTTTTAAAAAAACATGCTTAACTGTTCTGTCTCCATTCACATGAGTGGAAAAGCACACAAAAAAATAAGGCTGACCTAGAATTATTCTGAAGACTATGGGTGCTTGGTTCTACACACAGGACAGAGCGATTGACTGACTGTTACAGTTTTCCACCCAGCCCACCCAGAGAATTCCAGTGAAAAAGGAGAAAACCCAGCCAGTCCACTGGTACCAACCACATGATTCCAGACACTCATGTGGTTAAACATCCCATTGATTAGCTGACTTCCTACCTTTGAATTGTATAGGGTCTTGTTTTGTTTTGTTTTTGAAGAAGTTCATTTTTCACATCACTTCAAAACTCAAACAAGTGCCTACATGCATTTCATTTTAAGGGAAAATTTCATTATTAGATAAAAGTAAAAGGCAAAATAGGCATGTCACTCTAGAGCCTATTTCTCTGTGAACTGGGAAAACCTCTATTTGCTTCCCTCCACAGGCTATGTTTGCCTTCACTGCCGGCAGGTTGTAGTGGTAGGGTGTGGGGTGATGACATCCCAACAAATGATTCTGCAACGGATATTCTTACCTTGGCATCATTTTCTGGGTTAGGATAATGCTACATAATCCTACTTAAAACTCTATCCAAGCTCAAACTCCGCAACCAAGCAAACCAGTTTTACAAACCACAGGAATTTCATTTGGCCTCGCAACTGCAGTGGAAAAAGAAACACAAAAGGAGGGAAAAAAGCTGGCAGCTCAGCTAACAAGCAACTGCCTTCTGGACACACTGCCAGCTCGATCCAATTAAGAAACATTAGCAGTCTAATGACAGATATGAAGACAAAGGTTCAGATGAGACAAGCAGCCAGGTAAACTGCAAAGCTTCCAACCCTCGTGGAGTCTCTCAATTCAAGGGTGGGCAAAAGTAGGTTTACAGTTGTTTGTATGGAAAAAGACATGCAAGTTATTACAATAGATCGACTCAGAAAAAAGTCACCATGTAACTGTAAACTTACCTTTGCCCACCCGTGTATTTAAAAAACACAGCAAAGCACAAAGAGAACCTGATTTTATAAGCCTCCTTGTACTTCTAGGAAATAAGAGCCAAAGTCTAGAAAACGGCCAAACATAATCTCAGAACAAAATTCCATTTAAGCCTAAAGAAACCTCGGGGAATTTCCTGGATACGTGAAATACCACAGGTCTGCTTAGTAATGTTTATTCTGGGGAATTAACAAAATCATGGCTTAGATGCCCTTCATCTTCCTGTTCCTCTAAGTACCCCTCCTGAAGAAAGCAAATGAAAACAATGTGGTAAAAACTACTTGGGGATATATTTCCATTTACTCTACACCAAGCATCTTACTTTTAAACCAAATCTGAAAACGTCCCGCTGAGGCAAAGAAAGTGCCAGATCCTGCCCTGAGTGAAAACCGCAGTGCCATCCACTTACCTGTGATTAGCACAGCCTTCTGATCCACAGGCAACAACTCTTGACCAGATAAGTAAATATACAAGAGGAAACATGACAGGGAGGAGAGGACCAAGCCCCAGAAGAAGGACAAGCTGAGCAGGCAAGTCCCTCCACAGAGGCCTGCCAGGCAGATCACCTTTCTCCCCAACTGTCCTGGGCTCGTCTTGAGTTTGCAAAGCAAGAGTCCTCCCAGAGCGGCCGTGACGACCAGGCAGAGCCACGCTGTCTCAGAGTAGAGAATACTCATTCTCGGAGACTCCACTGCACCTTTCTGCACTCTGGACAAGTGGGCAAAGGCTGGCTGCAGGCAGCCTGGGTTATATGAACTGAGAGCCAAGAAGGGAGGAGGGAACACAGCCCTGACACATTTTGAATGAGCCTGGATTAATCATACTTATACAGGCACATATTTCCTAGTGGATAATTTAAACCAGCCTGCAGTTTGAAACAAATACCAGAGCACTTCCTATGTGACTGCTCCCCTCACACCCACTGCGTGCACAATGCACGCACATTCTTACCACCACAAACATGCATTCATTTTTTTAGGACCTCTGGAGAGAGAGCTAGTTGGATAATTATTGACAAAATTTGATCTGAAGGGTGAATTACAAAACCTCTAGCTCCTAGGAAAATATGCTACTGCAGGAACCTGTGTTGTACCTTTTTGTCAAATCCTTTTTCTGACTCGTGTGTGTGTGTGTGTGTGTGAGAGAGAGAGAGAGAGACAGAGAGAGAGAGAGAGAGAAGCCAGGCAACCAGCAAAGTTAGGAAGATGGACCCTAGAAGGGGAAGGCATCATTGATCTTGTCCACGTCTATAGGATTCCTGCTGTCGCCCACCTGAGTCAGGCTGAAGGGCAGATGAAGAGAGAATAAAAACTAGGAGGAGAGATTTGTGGCAGATGAAAAGTGCTTTGGCCTGGCCAGAGGGGAGATGCTCCTGGGCGAGATAATAGCAATGACAATACAACTAATAATGCCCTGTATATACCTATTGCTACTTATTTGTGCCAGGGGTGTTGTTTGGCTACTTGTCCATTCATTCTCTCTATTAAGACCCCATTCTCTGCCAAGCTCTGTTCCAGTCACTGTCACTCAACAGCCAATATGCTCAGTCTCTTTGAATAAAATACCCTTACAAGGGTAGGTTCTATCATTGTAGCGATTTTACAGGTGAGACCGCTGAAGCACAGAGAGGTTAAGAGACTCACCCAAGATCACATAACACTGGAGTCAAGCAGCCTCGTTTCAGAAGTGCATGCTCTTCACCACTCTACTGTACTGCCTGTTCTAGGCAAAAAGAAAAGGAAAGACATCAGTATGTCATGTACTAGTGCTTCCTTACCTTAGCCTCACTCAAATCTTAGGAAACACTTCAAGGTGGTTATTATCACGCCCACTTTACAGAGAGGAAAACGGGGACTGGGAGAGGATAAGTAGTGGATCTGGACCCACACTGGTGACTTGCTGTGTCAAAAACCAGCACTCAAAGCTGTGACACCTTACTGACCACCAGCAACAATGTTGACTGTCCCAAGAGGGCACCAAGCTACCTGGGCTTATGGCGTGCCTCATGTGTGCCAGGCACCAGAATTCCAATACATGCTGGACATTGGCATATATGGAGAGATAAGAAAAGCTCTCACTTTGAGGTCAGATTACATGTATTCAAACTCAGTCTTACTCTGATAAAACAAGGTATGCGGCAGAATACCTACAACCAATAAAAGCCACAGGGAGCTGTCAGGAAGTTAGTAAGACCACCCTCTATTCCCCCAATCCCCCCATCCCCACTGAATTTATGGTTTAAAACTGGCAGAGACCAGCTCAACCCAATATGGTGACTAATTTCAACTAATGGTAACCCCTAGCCTCATTCTACACTCGTTGTAATACAATAGCATTGCTAAACAACACACCCCAAGCTGCCTTGATGAGAAAGAGAAAGTCCAGCCCTGGCTGGGTGGCTCAGTTGATGGGTGCATGCTCCTGGGTTAGTCACACTTATGCAGGCACATATTTCCTCTTGGATAATTTAAACCAGCTGTTTGAAACAAATACCAGAGCACTTCCTATGTGACTGCCCCCCTCACACCCACTGCACGCACAACACACATACATTTCCACCACAACAAACATGCATTATTCTTTTAGGACCTCTGGAGAGAGAGCTAGTGCGCCAAAAATTTGAGGGTTTGATCCCCGATTAGGTCACACACCTGGCGGCAGGTTTGATCCGCTGTCGGGGCAGCGCCTACCAGAGGCAGCCGATCAATGTATTGATTCTTTTTTCCTCTCTCTCTCCCATCCTCTCTCTCTAAAATCAATAAACATATCCTCAGGTAAGGATTTAAAAAAGAAAGAAACAGAAAGCCCACATAAGAACACAAAATGACCAACGAAGCTTCACTGAAAAATTTCCTCCCCTTTCCCTGAGAAGATTCTAAATGTTCCTCCCCCTCATTGAATACCCTACCCCCCCAATCAAATGAAACTCAATAAAGGAAGCAAATTCTGCCAAAGGGGAGTTGCCCTTTCTGTGGAGTAGCCAAGTCTCTGTCCCCCTGTTTCACTAATAAACTCACTTTCACTTTAAACTCTATACTGCCTTGAATTTGAATTATTTCCTGTGCAATGCCAAGAACCCACAGTGGGCCATGGACCCTCAGGTCTCCAACCCCGAAACACCTACATCACTACCACTTACGAATTATGTTGTCTTGAGTGGGTGATATCACCTCCTTAGATCCCCGTCCCTTGAAACTGGAAAAGTTGGCATTTGTGCTGCCTATCATTACCAAAACCAACAAGTAGAGACAAAGATGGAATTGTTAGGGTTGCTTCATTCAGATGCTGGCATTCTGAGAAGATGGTGGGTTATGTACCCTCAAAAACCATCTTAACATCTCATCTCAAACCAATGTTTTTATAAGGAGAAGAAAAGGGTAAGGGATTTGGAAAAAAAGGTTAATCAGGTAAGAGCTGCATTCCAGCTTCCATTTTCCTAGCATTTCTTTATCTGCTGATCCCAATAATCTTTTATCTGCATCACAGATGTTCTCTCCCTGGAACACAGTGGTTCAGATACTATCTCAATTAATCGCTTGCAGATCCCCTGGGGCACAAAGGTTAAATAGCTTGTTGACCTTCTGGAGTCGTGTAGGTCCTGTATTCATGTTCTTGGAATAACAGCTTTCCATGTACTTTAATCACTTAAGCCTATCAATTTTACAGCTAAAGTCTTTAACTCTTGAGTTCCCCTATCACCTTCAGCTATAAAAAATAAATAAAAATATCAAGGTAAATCACTTAACACATCCTTTCTAAGACACCAGAAAGAGCTTCATAAATACTGGTGTTAATAATCTGTGTTTTTTAAACAGGGCAGTGTGGAGGAGGAAACAGGACACATCGGTCATTTGAGTCTTATATGCCATCTTGAGCTAAGGGGAAGATGAGGGGCAGGGGAGTCCTTTGGGACCTCAAAAGGGAGGAAGGAAATTCATATGGAGGTGGAAAAGCAAATGTTCAGGAAATAAATGTTCAATGGGCCATCTTTAAGAATGGGACACAGAAAAAACTTTGATCAAATGGAATAAATAGCAAGCTAGGTTCCTCCCTTTCTATCACACCTAGTCCATATTAAACTATAGTTATCTATAATAGCTCCCTTCTTGGAGCAGGTCCTCTAAATTCTTTTAGACAGTTAGGGTGAAGGTTAAAAGTTCTTCCTGAGTCTTCTTTTAAAGATTTTAAAAAATTTATTTTTAGGGAGAGGGGAAGGGAGGGAGAAAGAGAAGGAGGGAAACATAACTCGGTTGCCTTTCACACGCACCCAACCAGGGACATGACCCACAACCCAGGCATGTGCCCTGACCAGGAATTGAACCAGCAACCCTTTGGTTCACGGGCAGGCACTCAATCCACTGAGCCACACCAGCCAGGGCTTCCTGAGTCTTTTGTTTCTTGAAACTTACAAGCTTAAAAGAATCAATATCCCAAAAAAGCATATTTTGGGGTAGCAAACCCTGTTTCCCCTCACAGGAAAAACAAGAGGAGTAAAATAAAGTACCCAAATGAACGCTGACTTGTCCAAAAATATGGATGAAGTTAGTAAATGTTGAGGAGCAAGGAGGAGGAAGAAAGAGGACTTCAATTATGAATGATCTGGGAGATACAGGACTATGGAGGAAATGCACCCAGCTTCCTCTCGTGTAAGAAGGTAGACAGTGCTTTGAACAGGGAGTAGGGGAAGCTGGCTCTGGTCTCAGATGAGCCTTTGGTGAGCCACTCTCCTGGGCCAGCTCACTGTAAAGGTAGCCCACCTGGGCTCAGGACTATCTCAAGACCCAAGGAGACCAGGTACGAACCATACTGCGTTCTAGGACTTCAAGGGGTGATAACAAGTCATTTTGGGGGTCTCACTTGGGGCCATGGCACCTCTTGTCTGCCCATCCAGCCATGTGGACACCCAAGGTCAGGAGATGTTGCCAGCCGCAGGTCAGAAAGCTTAGGAGAAACAATCTGGAATTCCCTTTGGCTAACCCTCATATCTCCCTCGCCTCACACCCTGTTTAATTCCTTTCAGCCCTGGGCACACCTGTTCCAGGTGCAGGCATGCCTCTCTGACCTCTTTGGTGTGTCAGATGGTTTTCCAGGTAAAGGTATAGGATGGTTCCTGTTCCTTGCCGGGGTTCTCAGCTCTTCATCAGTGGTTCCCACACTGGGGCTGGGACCAAACGCCCACGTGGGTTCCCTGATGGGTGCACACTGCTAGAGATGAAGTGAGTCTTCTGCTGGCAGCCCACATGGCTTCCCAGTTGTTCAGTTGTGAGATTCCCAAGGAGAGGGCAACTTCGTGATGTTGAAGTCCAAGTACGGATGATCCTTGCCCTCTGACAGGGAAGAGAGTGCACAGTGTTAAGAATATGAGCTTTAAAGCCTCAGAGAACTGAATTTGAATCCTGACTCTGCCACTTACTAGTTGTGAGGCACTGGGCAAGTCACCTTCCCCTTCCTGAGGCTCAGTTTCCTTCTCTTCATAAAGGAAGTCCAGCTCCCTAGTGTCGTTTTTCAAAGTGAATGATATAATTCTTACATTGTGCCTGACAATAACAGGACAATGGCCACTATGCTCACTCTTAGTCGTACTCATTGCCTTAAGAGGGCTAAGGGACTTTTCTCCTGGGCAGATGGAGAGGTTCTTACTGGCTTCCCCCTCACTCATTTCTTTCTTCAACCTGGTCATCGCATACCTGTTCCCCTTGTCATCCTTCAGATACCTGCTTAACAGTCACCTTCTCATCACCCTACCTGAATGTCTTCTGACACCACATCTTATATATTTATTCCCTTCACTTCACTTAGCTCAATTTGTAACCCTGTACTTTATTCATTTTTAGGACTTTTCTATCTCCCCTACTAGACCATGAACTTCATGAGGGCAACAACTGTATCTGTTTTGTTGTTGTTTATTCATTCTGCACCAAATGCCTAGCCTAGCGCCCGGCACAAGATATGTAGTTAATTAATATTTTTTGAATGAATATGGGAAGGAGATGATCCCTACCTAGTGCCGTCTAGGGAGCAGGATCTTACCAGACATGCAAATTGAACAGTGAGTAATACGGACCCAGTCCCTGACCTTGGAGAGCTGAAGGAGGAGCTGCCACAGGAGTGGTGACTAGTGGGACTGGTTGGTGGTGGAATGGAAGGCTTTTTACCTCAAAAAAAGCCCATTGGTGGGAACAGAAATGGAGTTGCTCAGTTCCCAGGTGAGAACGGGCCCCTTCTGAATCCCTGTGTCCTCATTCCTTTGATTGAGGACTTCAGGGTCCTAGTCCACGTAAGGGCTGCTCTCCCTCTGAATGAAGGCTTCCTCCATATGACTGAGCTGAATTGTGTCTTGGTTTTTATTCATCATTTTGTCCTAGAGCTCTCCTTGAGGCCATCCTTGTTTGGCCAGTGTCCCATTTCTGTCAAGCTTGTTCTCAGCTTTCTGAGGGAAAGGAGCTAATTGGATCAACTCATTTTTGCTAATGATGCCAGTGAGTCAATGTACTGCTTCGTTCCTTTCTGAAGGTAACTTCTGAAGACAAGATATCTTACCCAAAAGAGAGAATCTTCCAGCCTGAGCGCCGCCCCCCACCCCCCCAAAAAATTGCTGAGATTCCTAGAATGTAGATTTTCTCAGAATCAGTGGTTCTTGAATTTAGAAGGGAATTCCAAGAAGTAACTTCCCATCTATCGTAAAATGCAGCTTCTCTCTGTAACATCCCCACCAAGTGGTCATCTTATCTACTGCCAGTACACCTGACTTTCTAGCTCAGGATAGCGTCATGCGTTAGAAAACTCTCCTCTGGAAAGAACCTGATTGTGGCATTTGTCTTTCCTTTCTCACTTGGAGTCCCACAGACCACATCTAGTCCTCATTTCTTTCAGATACTGGAGCATTGTTATTATGCCTTACCTTCTCTAGTCTGATAATCCCAGATTCTCTGCATTGGCCCACATATAGAGTAAAATATGGTTTATCTGGTGCTAAGTGCCTGAAATGGTCACATTTTTAAGGTTCAAACATTTTAAAAATTATGTTGTTGCAGTGACTAAAAAGGATGTTATTATGGTGAGTATAGCCTGGTAATGGCATAATTCACCAAGTGGAGCGTGACTGTTTATTGATGTCATGGTGACCCAAACTTTAAGATATGGACAGGGTGGTACAGATCATAACAGATAATCTCAGGAATATCAGGGTGATCTTTCTGGGAACACGAGTTTTGTTATGGTTTTCAAGATTTGGGGCAATGACTAATATTTTAAATGTTGAATCATAATGTGCAAATATCACATGTGCCATTCTCTGTCTCACACAATGGGAGAAGGGGTGAGCGGCACCAGGAGAAAACAACCGGAAGTTAGGGCTGAATCTAGTCTGTGTTACTGTCCTTGAAACGTTGTGGGGTATGTATGTTTAAACACCACACTATCAAGTGGAGTCAGATCCCAAATAAGTAAGATCTCATTTATTGTACAAAGGATTTTGAAAATCCTTAGTGTGGATTAAAAAAAGGGCTCTACAAAAAGCAACCTCACAGGGTGGTCTAATCATAAATTCCTAACTGGGCAGGTCTTGGTGAGCAGTCACTTCCCAGGCATATTAACTTTGTGGTTAAAAGTTTGTCTTTGCCTTCAGCAAGCCCCGCCCGTTGTTTTTGTGCATCTAGGTTAACATGCCTTTCAAACAGGAGAGCACATAATGTTGTTAGGCATCCTGTAATCCAATCCCCACCTTACTTTCTTCCTTACATTTTCTTCTTATTTCCAAATGCATGAAAGAAACTGCAAACTTAGTCTTGGGATCATTTGAGATCTTGCTTTACAACAATTGTTGTCAGTTTGGGCTCAAAAAAACTCATAAAAATTCTCTACAGGTTTGGATGTTTTAAAGTCGACATAGCAACCTGGCCCTTCTTAGAATGGGATCCAATTACTTCTATCTCCCCTGGAAAAGTTGGGCCAGATTGGGGCACAGTATTTTCAATACAATATTATATTATACATTTGTTTCCAGCCCCTTCTATTCTCTGCACTGACTACAGCAAGGAACAATAACCAAAACGAGAATGAAAAAGTCAAACACAAACACACACACACGCACTTCTTTAACTTCAATAAGTATGATTAAGCACAGATTATAAAGTAGTCTCTTCCTGTCAAGGACATTTGTAATATCAATTTAAAAGATTTAAATAGTCTTCTGTAACCCTGATGGCTTTATGTAGAAATAGATAAATGACCTGAATATTCCCAAGTCTTTGGCTTTTGGGGACTTTTCTTCTTACCCATAAGGTTGGAGTCCTAATGCCTCACACGGAACTCTGCATTATCTCTGAGGATTTAGGGGGATTTACATTTCTCATAAAGCATTTCCTGGTACCAGCAGGTCCAGGGAGGTCTGGATCCCACCAGCATTCTGTTCCCTCGGGCCCGCAGCAATTCCCTTCAGACTGCTGCCAAGGACTCCGAGCTCAGAGCCTTTTCTTCACCCAGCAGAGAGATGAGTTGGGACAGGCTGCGCTGTCCCACAGTTTCCTGCAGCACCAGTGAGACAAGGCTCTTATATATAACAGACTTTTGCTAGAAGTTGGAAGGTAGGGGACAGCAACAAAGGAGGCTGTACTTGAAGCACCCTGGGTGATGTGGCTCAGTTGGTTGGAGTGCTGCCCTGCAGACTAAAGGGTTGCAGGTTCAGCTCCTGGTAAGGGCACATACCTAGCTTGCGAGTTTGATTCCTGGTCAGGGCATGTATGAGACGGCAACCAATCAGTGTTTCTCTCTCTCAGTGTGTGTGTGTGTGTGTGTGTCTCAAAGCAATGAAAGGATACCCTCAGGTAAGGATTTAAAAAAATAGAAGAAGCAGCAGCATCAACAGCATGGATTGCTGACCATCACTGCTCATTAAGAACCCTTGGCCCTGCCTGCCCTTGGAGAGCTTTCTCTGGATAACCCTCTCTCCTCGGACTCTGCAGTCTGCTTGTCTGCAAATGGTTTAAGCCATGGACCCTATTGTGCAAATGAAATAATTAAGTGGAATAACAAATAGTGGAACAAAGGCGAGTTTAGCTGTCCTGGTGGAAGCCAGGGTGAAGGTAGGTGACTATCATGTTGTGTTTTTCCCTCATTACTGAGGCAGCCTCAAGGCACTTGGATATTTGGCTATTGATTTATCTACACTTGCAATGAGGAACTTGAGGAGCAGAGTGGGAGAGACAGGATAGTACAAAGCTAGGGAAATTCCTTGACAAGTGGAATAAGGGGAACTGAGACAAAATAATTAAACAAGGCCAAACGATGTGAGCAACGAACAGCCAGCTAATGAATCACAAGGTTTTATCATCCCTAACCAAGGACACTTAGGAGCAAATGGTTTACACATTCCAGACTGTCTTGCAACAGAAGGACAGCCCCAATCCCTCTTCAGTGACATTCTTTAGAAAGGAAACTAACCAGAAATTAGCCCTGGCTGGTGTGGCTCAGTGGATTTAGTACCGGCCTGCAAGCCAAAGGGTCGCTGGTTCAATTCCCAGTCAGGGCATATGCCTGGGTTGCAGGCCAGGTCCCTGGTGGGGGATGCATGAAAGGCAACCATGCATTGATGTTTCTCTCCCTCTCTTTCTCCCTCCTTTCACTTCTCTCTAAAAATAAATAAATAAAGTCTTTTTAAAAATTGAAACTAACAAGAAAATAACCCCTGACCCCACTATACGTACATTTTGATGAATCGGCATATTGAAGAACACACCTGAAAAGCTGATGAGTATTCTGTTAGGGCCCTCCCCTGAGAGTTCCCCTAGGATGCCAGCTGACCAAAGAAAGATAAAAAGCCTCAAGACAAAAGACACACAGAACACTCTCACTAGAGCATGCCCATGTCTTGTATCTCTTCTGCGTTTTTTCTTAAACTCTAAGGGCCCCCATGAGACTTGCAGCTAGTGGAGCAATGGGCAGCGGCAGCTCATCCCGGGCTTAGCCCCTGAACATCTCTCCAAGGCCCCCTTTCCTCTGACTTCCCAGTGAGCTCAGTTCTTTTACTGTGACTTCTCTTTCTTAGGGAGCCAAAGCAGCCCACCTAGGCTCTCTCCAGTTGCTTCTTCTATCTTAAACCCTTCCTTTGTTTTACTATCTCCAGCTTTGATAAACATACTCTCAAAATCACCTGGACTCGTATCGTGAGGTCTTTCCTGCATGAAGGCAAGAATACACACACTACCGGCAGGTCTGATGCAGACCCACTCTGAGCGCAGACTCTGCCTGGCAACAAGGGGACAATGTTTGACCAGAATCATAAGGACAATGAGCATCAGAATTGGGTGTATAACCAGTGCTCTTGCCGTGTATGTGTGTGTCTGTCTGTCTATGAGAGTATATGTATGCATGTGTATACGTGTGTGTGTGTGTATGTAGTGTGTATGTATATGACTGTGGGTGTGTGTCTATGTGAATAAGTGGGTGTGTATGTATGTGCCTGTATTGTAGGTGTGATTATGTATATGCACACATGTGTATAGGTGTGTGGGTATTTGAGAGATTGTACACGTGTATATGGGGAATGTCTCTGTGTGTATGTGTGTGCATTGTGTATGTGAAAGGCTGATGTGGGTTCCATCCTTGCTCCTTTATAGCTCTCAAGTCTTGCTGTTAAGCATCTCCTTGGGCCCTGTAGTCTATAAACTGCAGATAATATTAATAATATTTCTCTCATCATGTTTTCAGGGAATCACGTGAGCTCAGTGCTGGTCAAGTATTTAGTACAATGTCAGGTGCAGAGTTCTCATCAGTAATAGTCGACTTCAGGAGCTTCAGCCTTACCTGCGAGTCAGCAGACCACCCTGACCTGCTTTTTCTTTACCTTTCCTATTGCTTTTCTATCAGTGGAGACTATACGCAAGCTGACGGCCTTTATGAGCTACTTATGACCATAAATCCGAGAATGAAGCAATGTGGATGGGGTGGCGTGATCTACTAAAATTAAGCAGTAGCATATTTACCTACTAATTGGCTTATAGTCCACTTCATGTTATCAATTATTTACTAAGTGTCCATTCAGTGCCATTAATTGGAGGTCCAGACCCCTCCTCACCCTAGAGGGACTCAAGAGTTAATGAGAGAGAGAAGCGGAGCCATGAATCCCTTGTCCTTGCCTCCCATACATTGTGTATCAGAACAATAATATTAGTAAAGGACCAGCTTGAAAGATCACTGAGTTCTACTTTGTTTTATAATTTGAATACTTAAAAGGGATCTCCACCCATGTAGCTCTACTTTCACAAACACAGTAAGAAATCAACATGTATAAAAATATTTTTGCCTATGTGTAGAAGAAAGACTGTCCCATGACAGAACCACACAACTGCTGCCTGAGTTCTGCCGGACCTGCCAACTAGATCCTGGTCAGAACAGGTCATGCTTCCCCTAAATCCCCTCAGAGATCGTCTGATGGACCGCTCCCCTGTGCCCCACAGCAACTGGTTTATGTTGGCTCCTGGAACGGGTCATTGCCCTGTCCCAGGCAAGCATGACAGGCATTTTCCACTTGTCTGGGGTAGGTCACACCCCAGTGCCCCCATCTGTTAGGCCATGTCCTATATAATCCCTTAGTTCCTGCTGCATGGTGTGGAGGTTATCTATGGTGTCTTGAGACCACCCAAGATGCACTGGATATGTAAGTTTCCTTAAAACAATCTTAATGTAATGATACAATTGTCAGCCTCTTCCTCTGGCCTCCCAGCCCTGGCAACTTTTCCCCAACATCATGCCTCCAAATATTTCTGTTTCTCTTCTTAACCTCCCTCTTAAATGTCATGAAGTTAATCTACATTCCCTGTCTCTATCTCCTTCCTCACTCTTGGGAAGGACCAGAATCTGGCGATTCTGTCCTGAAAAGAGGTGAGCGAGGGCACGGATGCTCTGCTCTCTGGGCTGAATACTGGCCGGCTCCTCCCTGCGGCAGAAGGGATGCCATCCATCTCTTTCCATGTCGGCCAGCAAAGCCAGAGCAAGCATCCCCTCAGGGCAGTGCTGACAACAGGACCGCTGGAGGCAATTCTTAAATGTGGTATAGAGATAGTGCCCACTTTGCACTGGTCAATGATGCGATGACGGTCATCAGTAAGGACAATGTACTGAGTTTTCATAAGATTAAATTCATTTAATTTAAAGGTTTGTCTTCAGAGATTATAGCCTTCCTCTCTTTCTGGAATTAAAATATCTTTTCACGTATGAAATAGTGGTAATAGCATATCAGCTTCGTTGTATCTGTTTCGATGTCCTTAATTTGCAAAATTAAAACCACAGTGAGATATCACATCACGCCTACTGGAATGGCTAGCATCAACAAATCAGCAAACGACAAGTGCTGGCGAGGCCGTGGAGAACAGGGAGCCCTAGCGTGCTATTGGTGGGGATACAGACTGGTGCAGCCACTGTGGAAAACAGTATGGAGTTTCTTCAAAAACTTAAAAATGGAACTGCCTTTTGACCCAGTGATCCCACTTCTGGGAACATATCCTAAGAATCCCAAAACACCGATGCAAAAGAACATATGCACCCCTGTTTCCATAGCAGCGTTATTTGCCGCAGCCAAGACCTGGAAGCAGCCCAAGTGCCCATCAGCAGATGAGTGGGAAAAAAAAGCTGTTGTACATTTGCACAATGGAATGAATGCTATGCAGCAGTAAAAACAAGGAACTCTTACCCTTTGTAACAACATGGATGGGCCTGGAGATTATTATACTAAATGAAATAAGACAGTCAGAGAAAGACAAATACCATATGATCTCACTTATATGTGGAATCCGATAAACAAAATAAACTGACAAACAAAATAGAAACAGAAGCGCGGATACATGGAACAGACTTACAGCTGTCAGAGGAGAGAGGGTCGGGGGAACTGGATGAAAGAAGCTGAAGGAATTAGCCAAAGAACACATATGCATAACCCACGGACACAGACAACAGTGTGGTGATGGCCAGGGGAAGGAGGGGCTGGGCAGAGGTGGACAAAGCGGCGGAAAGGGGGGAACAAGTTGGCTTGTCTATCTCCCCAAATTTTGATCTGAAATCTTGCATGTGTTCAAAATTCCAAAACCTGGGAGCCCATTAACAGACCCTGGGTAGAAATCCAGCTCTGCTACTTGGCCGTGTGGACTTCCCTCTCTGCTTAGAGCCACAGTCTTCTCGAGCCAGGTTAGTAAACCAGGACAAGTGGCATTGGGGAACTGAGACAGATAGTAAAATGACCAAGCAGTTTACAGCCATCTAGTAAATCTCAAAATCCTATCTTCCCTAACCAAGGATGCTTAAGAGTAAGTGGTTTATACTTCTCCACAACCAGAGTATAAATAGTTTAAGTCACCCTACTCAGGGAGACAGATAACAGAAATTCAGTTAGTGCCATTTGTACTGACCACACATCCAAGGGCAGATGAAGTTAAAGGAATAAATCTCATTTTGGTGCCTCAGCTTAAAGCTGATGAATATTCTATTGACATCCTCCCCTAAAACTCCCACCTTTGGAAAACAGTAAGAATGCTTTAGATAAAGATCCAGCTCTGAAGCACTCCCATGCCTTTCTTCCCTCTGAGGTGTGCATTTCTACAATCATTTTGTAGACTCTAAGAGTCCCCAAGACACTTGCAACCAGGGGAGCAACAAGCAGCAGCAGCTCATCCTGGGCTAATCCCCTGAACCGCCTCCAAGGCCCCTTTCCCTCTGAATTTTCAGGGACCTAGTTATAGTCCCTGCCTTGGCTCACTTCTTTCCTATAACATTTCCAGAGAGTCAAAGCAGAGCACCACCTGGGCTCTCCTGTTGCTTCTTCTACTCTAAGCCCTTCCTTTGTTTCACTGTTCCCAGCTTTAATAAACGTCCTTTCAAAATCACCTGGACTTGTGTTGTGAGATCTTTCCTGCACAAAGCTTAGAACCAGCAGACTACCCGTCAACCCACTAGCAGACCCGCTTTGGGCCCAGTTCCTTTCCCATGACATTCTCACCAATAGTGGGATAATAATTTATACCTCATATTCGTTATAAAGATAACGAATATTTTGGTCTCAGTGAAAACTCCTGCAATGTAACTCTTTCAGTTTCTTTGCCTTCTTCTTAGAATTTACGAATTGAGAATAGAAACTAAAGGCAGCCAATGCACAACTTGGCATGGCTTCTCTCCTGAAGTCAGGGCTCCCAGGCCGAAGGTTCACAGAAGGAAGCACACTTGCACCTGTATTTCCAGAATGGAGGTTAAGTCTAGGATGATTAGTCTATTAGAAAAAAGACATTTCAAAATTTGGGAGCACAGCTAAATACAAAAAGTAAATTACACTATAAGCCAGATGTTCAGGGAATTTCTTTTCCATTTTTTTTGTTTTGCCTGAAGGAAGAGTTTTAGTTCATAAAGACAACAATGAGCAGAAATTGCTATTACAAAATTGTTCATCATTATTTAAAATGAGCCCATCTGAAAATAATCAAAGATGTGCACAATGATTTATAGAGAAAGTTGTTTGTTTCAGTGTTATTTATCATATGTAAAACATAGAAACATTCTAAATGGCTTACCATAAAGGATTTGTTATATAAATTATAGTACTTTCATTTGATGGACTGCCATACAAACATTAAAAATTATGTTGTTGAAGATTTTATGACTTGAAAAAGTATTTGCAATATTTTCTGGGCAAGGAGAGCAGGTTAAAAAATAGATTATATAGTATGGTCATATTTTATGTCATTATAACTCAGATATAAGCTGGAACTTCCTAAAACTTTGGGATTCAGATAAGATTGAATTTCCAGTCCCATGGCTTAGGGACATTAAAGTACCCCCAAGATTTATTCAATATCCTGGGGACCTACCTCTCACAGTTTCTTCTGACTCTTATCAGTTACCACTTCTGTCCTCCATTTTGAACTCAGTATGAAGTTCAATCTCTCTTTTCTGTTTGCAAAAACTTTACAGCAATAAATCAACTTTATCAAAGTTTCTCCTACCTTTTGTGTTTTGGGGGTTGGGATAGAAGAGATGGAGTCAGTGGAAGAAGCATTTATATCACCGTAGTTGGGTGAATAGTGGCCCCAAAAAGATATACCCATGTCTTAACCCCATGAACCTATGAATCCAACATTATTTGGGGGGAAAAAGGGAGTATTTGCAGATGTGATTAAGAATCTCTAAATAAGATCATCCTGGATTGGAATGGACACTAAATCTAATGACAGGTAACCTTGTAAGACGTAAAAGAGAAGAAGAGAGAGGGAAACAAAAGGAAATGGTCATGTGAAAATGCAAGCAGAAATTGGAGTTATGATGACACAGCCAAGGGGCACCTGGAGCCACCAGCAGCTGGAAGAGGCAGAAAGGATCCTCCCCTAGAACCTTTAGAAGGAGTATGGCCTTGCCACACCCTAACTTCAGACTCTTGGTCTCCACAGCTCTAAGAGAATAAATTTCTGTTGCTTAAGCCACCGAGTTTGTGGTAATTTTGTTATGACAGCCAGGACACTAACACAATCACCAAAGTACATATAAGCCTAAAAGACACTCTGCTTACCGACAAGGGCCTATATTTCCTCCCACTACCACCACTGTGGAGCTTTGCGAACCTTATTGATACTTCCTTGAGCTTCTCTCTCTCTTTAACCCCCTCCCCTTCCTCCTTCCATTATTATCTCATGGGCTCTAACTTTTCTTCCCTCTGTCCCACAGAATTATCAGGCCACTCTAACTCTTATTTCCCCACTTACACGTTCCAAACTTACTCCGCCCACAGCCTTCCCCACCGCAATGAGGGCAACTTCATCCTCCCAAGAGCACAGCAGGCAAGCATTGAACTCCCCTTGAGGGCTCTGCTTTCAGAATATATTCACTACTTGACCACTCCACTGCTTCCAGCCTGGTCCAAGCTACCATCACCTCCTACTTGGATGGCAGCAACAGCCTCCTAATAGGCCCCTCTGGCTCTACCCTTGTCTTCTCTCTGTCCACTCTCAGCCCAGCACCAGTGAAATCCTTTTATAAACTTGGTCTTATCACATTACCCATGTGCTAAAAATCAGGCAAAGGCTCCCCATCTCACCCAGAGTAAAAGCCAAACCCTTTAAGTGTTTCCAAGGCCCGGTAGTCTGATCCCTGTAGCTCTTAGACAACATCTCAGACTTCTATCACCTCATTCACTCCATTCTAGTCACAAGGGCCCTCTAGCCATTCTTCAAGCACATGGGGCACATACCTGCTTTAGGTTTTCCCTCTCTTTCGAATTCTCTTGTCCACTTGTCCAATTCCTTGGCCTCCTGAAATTCCTTACACAAACGTCTCCTGCTCAATGCACCCTGGTCCTCCTCCTTCCCCTGTAATATGCTCCAAATTTTCCCATTAAAATAATCTAAGTCGCAAACTCATGGCAACAACAACAAACTCCACAAACAGTCAATCTACCTACCAAAAATGAACTAGCTGTCATAAAGGTGCTATTATATTTATGTGAACTGAAATATGAAGTCATATTTTTCTAACAGCTGATTATTAAATATAATATGAAGCTTATAACTCAAAACAAATTCAAATCCTTTGATTGGACTGATTGACTTGACAGTGTGGACTGGCTTGATCAATTATATGATGAATGTTTTCCATAAGCTGAATGAGGTAAACCTTCAGTGGTGAAGTTCTTTGAAAATATATTTAAGACACATGATAATATTAAAGAATTTTAGCAAAAAGAATACTGCATTCACAATACTATATTTGTATTGAAATTAACGTTTCAACTTACCCAACTCTGAGTGCATATAGTTAAACTAGATACCTCTCAGTGAAAGAATCACAGTCATTTCACAGGGCCACCACACTGATAGAAAGGAAGTGTTTCCCCTGGTATAGTCTCTCTCTCTCTCTCTCTCTCTCTCTCTCTCCTTTCACATTCCCAAGACCCTGTGGTCTACATTGTGTGTTTGGACCCCCACATCCTACCCCTGCATTGCCCCTTTCATGTCCTCCTACCTAAGGCTCTCTCTCAGCTCCATCTCATTCCATAGGACTTAGAGGAATGGAGAAGGGGTGAAGTGCCTTTGGGCCCTGGAAGTGGAAGAAAGAAGTGAGAGGCAACTGGCCTCAGGATGGATTGCCTAAGAGATGATCAAACCTTGCAGACTACTGGAAAGGAGGAAGTAAAACTCTCATTGTTTACAGATGACGTGATAGTGTACATAGAAAACCCTATAGACTCCACCAAAAAAAATCACTTGACCTAATAAGTGAATTTCACAAAACAACGGGATACAAAGTCAATACTCAGAAATTGAAGGCATTTTTGTCTACCAAAAATGAAATATCAGAAACAGAATCAAGGAAAAAAAAAAAACATTTGCTATAGCAACAAGAAAAATAAAGTACCTAGGAATAAACCTACCCAAGGAGGTAAAAGACCTATACTCAGAAAATGACACAACACTGAAGAAAGAAATTAAGGAAGACACAAATAAATGGAAGGATATAATGTGTTCATGGACTGGAAGAATTAACATCATCAAAATATCCATACTACCCCAAGCAATTTATAGGTTCAACGCCATCCCTATTAAAATACCAATGACACTTTTCACAGATACAGAACTAACATTTCAAAAATTTATATGGAACCATAGATGATCCCAAATAGCTGTAGCAATTTTAAGAAAGAAAAACAAAGTAGGAGGGATCACAATACCTAATATCAAATTATATTACAAGGCTACTATAATCAAAACAGTCTGGTACTGGTGTAAGAAGAGACACATAGATCAATGGAACAGAACAGAGAGCCCAGAAATAAACCCATGTCTCTATGGTCAATTAATATTTGACAAAGGGGGCGGAAGCATAAAATGGAGTAAAAATAGCCTCTTCAACAAATGATGTTGGGAGACCTGGACAGCTACATGCAAAAAAATGAAATTAAACCACTAACTTACACCACACACAAAAATAAACTCAAGATGGATAAAATATTACTTAAATATAAGTTGCAACACCATAAAAGTCCTAGAGGAGAACGTAGGCAGGAAAATTTCAGATATTCCATGCAGCAATATTTTCACTGATATGTCCCCTAGAGCAAGGGACATAAAGGAAAGAATAAACAAGTGGGACTTCATCAAATTAAAAAGCTTCTGCACAGCTAAAGAAAACATCAGCAAAATGAAAAGGGAACCAATCATATGGAAAAATATATTTGCCAATGATACCACAGACAAGGGTTTGATCTCCAAAATATATAAAGAACTCACACAACTCCACACCAGGAAAACAAACAATCCAGTTAAAAAATGGGCAAAGGACCTAACAGACACATTTCCAAGGAGGACATACAGAGGACCCAGAGACATATGAAAGGGCACTCAACATCACTAGCCATTCAAGAGATGCAAATTAAAACCACAGATACCACTTTACACAAGCCAGAATGGCCATCATAAACAAATCAATAAACAACAAGTGCTGGCAAGGTTGTGAAGAAAAGGGAACCCTAGTACACTGTTGAGAATGAAGACCGATGCAACCACCATCGAAAACAGTTGAAAATTCCTCAAAAAACTGAAAACGGAGCTGCCTTTTGACCCAGCAATTCCACCACTGAGATTATAACCTAAGGATACTGAAACACCAATTCAAGAGAACCTATGCACCCCAATGTTCATAGCAGTACAATTTACAATAGCCAAGTGCTGGAAACAGCCTAAGAGCTCATCAATAAATGAGTGGATCAAAAAACTGTGGTACACTTACACAATGGAATACTACGCAGCAGAAAGAAAGAAGGAACTCCTACCCCTTGCGAAAACATGGATGGAACTGGAAAGCATTATGTTGAGTGAAATAAGCCAGGCAGTAAAAGACAAATACCATATGATCTCACCTATAAGTGGAACCTAATCAACAAAGCAAATAAGCAAACGAAGTGTAACCAGAGACATGGAAATAAAGAAAAATCTGACAATAACCAGAGGGGAGGGGGGAAGGGATAATGGGGGAAAGAAGGGGAAGGGTGGTCAAGGAACATGTATAAAGGACACATGGACGATGACAATGGGATTTGATTGTGGGAGGTGGGGGTGGGTAGGGCGGGGAAGAGTAGGAGGGCAAAATGGGGACAACTGTAATTGGAAAACAATAAAAAAAAATCTTGCAGAGTGCCAAGATTACTTTGTTGACCCTTTAGGGTGCTACTCTAGTTAGAAGGCCATCAGGAAAACAAAGTGGAAGCAGAGGAATAGAAAGAGAGAGAATGAATCCAAGAGATTTTGGCAGGCAAAATTAAACTAACATGACAATGAAGAAAAAGGAGGGAGGCATCAAAATGGTATGGCCAATGCCAGGTATTACTGAAGAGGAGAAATCCACTTCTGGATATTAGGTTAAGATAATGAACCATCCTCGTATATAAATTCCAGTGGCAAATTCATATACGTTTGGGAGTCATCAGCTCAGGGTTCAGAATTGAAACCAAGAATACTGAAAAATTCTATTAGGTGAAGGATGTAGACAATGGAAGAAAAGAAGACTGAAGGTGAAATTTTGGGTTTTACCCAGTTTGGAGCTAGAGAGAAAAGAATAAAGGAGCAAAAGAAAGGAAATTGAGAGAAGGGATGAAATACAAGGGAAAAGAGAAGGAAGAGGAAGAAAAGGAAGAGGAGGAGGTAGAGCAGAACATAAATAGGCCAATGCATGTTAAAGGAGATGGGATTCTACAGGACCCTGTAACAGAAAAATTTAAATGCACAATTAGAGAAGAAAGGCTCTTTGTAAAAAGGAAAATCTAAACAAATGATAAGTTTTCATTTGTTTTACATAGCTGAATCCCTACTGAAACATCTGTGCAAGAATTGCATTTAACACCGACCATATCATGAACTCACAACATTCACAGCACTACCTTTAGTTTCATAGATGTATTTGAATGGTATACACGTGCTTTTCAAGAAACACCACCTGAACGATCCTTACAATCAGGATGGGAAAATTAAAGCAACAGCATCTCTGTACCGTGCACCGCCTATTTATATTATATTGCACTGCCATGATCGCCGAGGGAGGGAAACATTTGGGTATGCTGCAGGTTAGGTAAACACCCACTAAATATTGATGCCTGCATAATTAAAATGACTAAATAATCCTGGCATCAAATTAGAGGAGAGACAAAATGAAGTAATTTGATTATGAAAATTATTACAAGTTGACTCTTAAGTCTCAGTGCAGTTCATTGAAAACCACTTATTATTCAAACCTAACTTTCTCTCCTGGTTTGTACTTTTTCTCTCCTTTCCCTGAGAAAGAGGAAGGTGAGAGTGGAGTCCTGGGGGAGAAGCTGTCATATTGAGATGGGGGAGCAAGAGAATTACGCTTGTTTTTTCTTTTTTAAGGCAGTAGCTCCTAAACTTTTGCCTCTGTTGATTCTGCCACCTATGACACACTTCTGTGGGCACACCTGGGTTAGACAGGCCATCCTGTCTCCTCCCACTCAAAAACATTGAAATTACAATGACTAGTTGGTGGCATAATCTTTTTTCATAACAATTTTATTGAGACACAATTAACATATCGTACAGTTAACCCACTCAGAGTATACAAATCAATAATTTTTAGTATT